>VNWX01002847.1:0-11257 GCA_009869905.1 Ceratophysella communis | reverse complement strand
TGTCATTCAGAAGTAGAGCAGATACGGAATCCCTAGAACCAGGCGAGGCCTTCAACTGTCGCCTCAAAATGAAATTAAACATTGATTCCGAAGTTTCTGGAGGGCACAGGCCTAAGAACATAGCAGAGAGTGATAAGAAAATAGACCACGACATTGAAAAGTTTTATGTCTACGTCATTGGTAACCGTCTTAAATTAACAAGAAGATGAATTTCTACAAACACGAGAAGTCACGCACACCGGACACACATTTTAGATTGGTACTCACAAGTCACAAGACGGTAGGACGCGATATGAAGCGCTGATGATGCCTCTGAATCTGAAATGTTTGCAGTCAGTGTAAACCAAAGTCTAAGCCATTTTGCCAGACTGACTGGTATTTACCATTACCTACCTACGCTAATAGCCTCTGCGCTACTCTTTCGTTTTCTATTCCGCATTTTGAATTGCATTGTGAAGCTCAACCGCATCAAATCGCAAGGTTATTTCTATTATTTCCACACCTATTTTCACACAGCGTGCCTAATCAATTTCATTTGCTAAAAAATTGAAAGACAAAACTTTATTACGACTAGAAACTAAACAAATGATCCTATATAGAACTGAATTTTGTGGAATAGCTCAAAGCCGTCATCCGCAGTTATCAACGCAAATACTAGCTTTATTCGAAGAATTGCATCTCTACTGTCCCAACACGAAGCAACGCAATGACGTTTAAGGCTATCCGGCGAAACATTGGGGGCATTTGTATTACCCTTTTGTTCGTTTTGCAAATACAGTCGATAAACGGATTGCATTCGACTTCGCCTAAGAATACACAAAATCACCATACCCACAGTCGCCAAAATATTCAAGAAAGTCGGCAGGAAAATGCAGAAATTTCATCAGGACAAAGCAATCCTTTATGGAAGCAATTCATCAAATACTTCTATCACGGCTCACCAAGTGATGAATACGATCAAGGCTTCTTCGATGAACCAATTGAGTCAGCATCATCGAATTCAGTTCGAATTCAAAATCCGCGATTAACATCTTTTAATTCAGGAAGTACTCTCAGGTTTGATATATCGGGAGAACGTTTAAGTGAATCCATGGTTTTCAAACACGACTCCGATCGAAACAATGTTGAAAACACGAACGACAAGTTAAAAAGAAATTCAAATACTAAATCGCAAAACAACTCTATTGTATCTCCGCTTTTGAATATCAGGAACAGGATTAGGAATGCTACTGCAGATCTTCGGAAAACCACACAGGTAACCGTGTGATCAACTGGTCCGTTAGATTCGATTATGAGTTACCTATATATGAGTGCAGTGCACGGAACTTAAGTACGTAAACACTAAGCTAAATCTATTGTACCTATGATTCTAGGCAGTGCTGAAACCCATCGAAACATCCATTTTGTTTCCGGTCATCACTTCGGCCAAAACACCTACTCCAGAAGCCTCAACCATGAGTCTCCATGTAGAGTTTTCAAAACCACACGGAGCAAACGCTTCAATAACTTTTCCAAAACTGGATCAGAACAGCAATAATAATACTGTGCACAACACATCTTGTGATCTTAACCAATTGTTGTTTCAGTCTATATGCCAGAACTTGTTACAACGAGGTTCCTGCCCGAAAGGACAGCGTCTGATCGAGGATGACAAAACAGGGAAACCACACAGGTAACCGTGTGATCAACTGGTCCGTTAGATTCGATTATGAGTTACCTATATATGAGTGCAGTGCACGGAACTTAAGTACGTAAACACTATTAACCAATTGTTGTTTCAGTCTATATGCCAGAACTTGTTACAACGAGGTTCCTGCCCGAAAGGACAGCGTCTGATCGAGGATGACAAAACAGGGAAACCAATGTGTCGTGACTTAGGGTGTAATTTCCCAACAAGTGTTTCTTATCACGGAGAATGTGTGATGTTAAAATATTTTTCGGGGTGCCCTGACGGAATGAATTTGATTCTAACCAGGTACAGAGCACTTAGCTTAGATATCCATATATCTAGGTTTAAAAAATTGAAATCCTGAAACTATCCCTTAACTGATAAAACAGATCTGGGAAAGCAGAATGTGACTGCAAGCCAAGATTCATATTTTCAAAACCAGATGGTAAATGTTTCGAAGCATTTACTCAAGGACCCTGCAATCAGTCTGAACACTTTATTCTGACGATGAAAAGAACGCAAAGCCTGGAATTGGATTCTATTTATGGATTTGTTCCAGTAACTCATCACACTGAGGACTTAAAAGTCGCATCCGAACCAGGGCCACCAGTAAACCAAAGTTTAATACTAACTCCACGATGCGTCAAAAATCCTTGTGGAAACGACCGATATGTTTGTCTCAAACCCCACTGCACAACTATTGTAAGTTGCAAAACTAATCAGACTCGACCAACTAATTGTACACGGAATGGGCGGGATGGTAGATCATATCATCGCTGCTGTAATCTATAATTTTAGAAAGATTGTGAAGAATTGAACGGGCCATGTCAGGATTCAAGTGGTGTAGTTTTGATCAATTCTGGCACTCTGAAACCCGAATGCAGTGAAATGGAAGCCCCAGCTACTTTAGCTCACCATGCCACGGAGGAGAGAATTTTAGGAACAATTCCAAATCTAAGCTGCTCACCCGGGACAAAGAGGTTGAATAACACTTATTAACGATTAACGTTATTTTTACGGTTGGGCTGACAGATAAGCAAATATTACTGACACATCATAACCTTCTACAATTTGCATTAAACACGGTATACTATAATATCATAATTATTTTCAGAGACATGGACGGCCAGTGCAAAAGAACGAGCAGCTATGTACTATCCTAAGCGCACTATTACACGGTTTCTCAGCGACAATTCTCGCGATAACTTTTGTTTAAAATTCGTAAAATGCGTACGAATAAATAATAATAAAAGCCTACCTTTCTCGTAATTTTCCACCAACTGGAGATGAATGACTAAACTCTCCTCTCAACAGGCATTCCTTGCAAGTAAACCTATCTTTCACTCTGCAACATAATGGACACTTCTGTCCCCCTTCTTCGTAAGAAGCTTGGAAAGCTTCGAATTGGTAAGTCTCCACATCTGAATCCGATGAAGATGAGATTTGGAAATCAGTGGGTGGGCCTTCGTCTGGAAAGCCGGAACTGTAGTAATAGGCCATACTTGTTAAGCTAATTCCAATACGACGATATGTAGTCTTCTTTGACTTTCTTCCTATTTATTTATTGATTATTGATTCATCTTCATCTTGAGGACAGGATACTGTAAATAAAATACGGAACGATCATGTTTTAAAGATCAGCTGAAGAATGTACTAATTCGAGCAGCAAATTACCGCTGGCTGACTGCCCTGCGCTCGCGCAACCCCAATAGTGGCCCATAAACATAACAGATTCAATCACAGAGTAAACTAGGACACTGGACACTGCTAGTGTTTGAATATTAGCATTTCATATAAACCGTTCCAAATTTTATTAAACTCATAGGGCAGGGCAGGGGATACAAAACCAAAACTAGGCGACGTAGAAAACATGAAAATTTCAAGAATAGAATTGTCGACAGGCGATAAGACTTTTTAAAGTATTTAGCTACTAAAAGTGTCGAAATCTGTTTAATTTGACTAAAATTTATTTAGTACTTAATCGAACATTGAACAGTACATAGCCAAGTATAATAAATAGCGTCAACAAATACAAGTAGTAGTCCTAAAGACAAGGTAGAATCGATTCAGAATTAACAAAACTATGGAGAATATTTAATTTAGAGCGCTCCAGTAGACTCGTAAAATAATATATTTCTTTTAGCTTTTAATCGATTTTCCAAAAAATAAAACTTAAATATTGAATAAGTTAAAATATTATGTCAACGTAAAGTAACCTCGACCTTTGACCAGCATAAAGTGGTTTTAAGCCGTCTGCATTTCAAGGCAAATTGCGGGGAAACTTTAAGTTTCCTTTTAAGTTTAAATTTTTTATTCTATCGATTTCAGTTCCCCTTCTGCTTGCTTAGGTCAGGTTGTACAATTTTGTTTAAGATTAAAAACGTTGGAAAATGGCAGATAAAAGATTATGGGGCCACATGTCCGACTGTAATTAAACATTATTCCCAAACTGTGAGCTAGCGGCACCGGCTGCACCAGCACATCCATTCCAGTGATAAGGCCAATCCTTCGTCTGACAAAATGCGGAGCAATAGTAGACCCGCTGACAATGAGAGCATGCTAAACTTCCATCCCTGCCACAATTTGCACATTTGAGTCCAGCTGCGTTTGCTTGAACGGATGAATAGCTCGGAGGATCGATAACTTGAATCGTGTAAGTTGCATGAACATCCGATTCAAACAGATTAAAAATCTGATTTTGATTTACAAATTGGGATTGAGTGCTTTGTTGCTGGGATCTGACAGTTTCCGTCTCTCGGTCTCGGTTCATCCGAGTCTTCATTTCTTGCATCATACTTTTTAGAGTCGTAGCAGAATTTACAAAACTGTCAACGGTTTCTTCCACAACTTTCCAAGCTTCCTCTGTGTTAGGGGGCAGACGAACTTCTTGCTTAATCTTCTTTAAAGCTTCAGCTAACAGATTTACACCAGAGGCTTCATTCCCAAGATTAGAAGGTGTATATTTGTCTGTGTTGTCCGATGAGGTATCCGAATTCAAAACCGTTGAGCTAAGCCGCTGATTCTTCGTCTGTCCGCGTCCGTCATTTGAATGATCAGCGCCCTGGCTCCTACGTTTCCTGTAATAAGGTACGAACGGTCGGATCGGACCAACAGCTGCTTCATCGTCAACACAAGTGTGACATGCGCAGTTTAAGGCATGAGGGGTGATGTGTCCCATTTGAATAAGTTTCTGCAGTGATTGTCCACCAAAGCGAATGGACCGTTTCCAATCTTTGCTATTTCCGCGTCCACAGACGGACTCAAATTCAGTCGGCGTGTACCACTCATTACCGAGCTTGACGCACTTTCCTTTGTTTCCTGATCCGAATCGGCTCTTGTGTAGTTCAGCATTAGTATCCTTGCAACGGACGGGTAAGACAGGCTCCAGAACAGCCATTGCAAAGCTCGAGTGGTGTTTCCAGGGCGGTTCTGTCTGTCCGTTTGATGGCTGTTGAGGTTCAGTCGATGCTTCCAACTTGATCTCTTCTAGTTGTTCCTGCTCCTGCTGGTTCTGGAATATCAAAACTTGATCGCCGACGAGCATTATTTGCTGTTGTGTGGCATCGCTCTGGCAAGATTCGATGATTCCTGGAAGTGATGTGCAGGGCACAGTAAAATTATTGGGTGACTGGATTTGCTGCGCCTCGTTGCCATTTCGCAAGCTAGTTACCGATTCAGTGACGTACTGGATAGGCCAGACATTCTGGAGTGAGTTGTCAGTGCAATTCTTGATGGAACCATCCATTGACTTGACGCGTAGTGGACCCTGGTCGACACAGCTAGTGCTTGCATTGGATACGGCGACCACTGCAGATGCAGAAGGCTCGATGTTTGAGCTCCGGACTAGGGTAGTTTGACCAGATTTGTTTGTTAGGACTGAGTTCGTGGCTTCTCCAACCATGTTCTTGATTTCCATGTTGTTAATCTTTGGAATGACGGGTTTTTTCTTTCGGCAACCCAGTTTCGTTTTCGTCGCTTTCACATTTCCTGTCTGATCGACCACTACGTTTTTCTCGGATTCAGATTCTTGCTGGAGATCATTGAGTTGTTGTAATGCGGGCTTCTTGAAATCCCCTCCGGCCATCTGGAAGATTGGGGAGAAGGAGAAGTATCAGGAATGATCTGCTGTTGGCCTGCTGCTTCTTGTAAAATAATGGATGACTAGGCAAGAGTATTTTTAGGTGATGGCAATATATACTCTAACTCTATGATAATGTAATGCTTAATTTTAATGTCTATTTTTTCCAAACAGTAATTCTACGGTCTGTTGTCTAGCGTATAACGATTTCTAGGTTAAGACAACGTTTAGCAAAACTTGCGCCGTGAATTTCTTTCGAAGGCTAGTTTGAATTCTAATAAAATGTAAAATTTATAAATAATATTAAGTTAAGTACTACTTAGCTTTCAGTTTTATCTTTTTGAATTCGATCTGATCGCTTACAATCAGCAATTTATACATCCAGATTGCAAGACAATCCACAATCAACTTTTAAGCTTTTTCGGGGTGATCGGAATATATGTTCAATGCGCAGCGTCCAGCAACCAGGGCACAGCGCACGAATCCAAATGATAAATGATAAATTTTAATTATCATTTGTAATTCATGTCAATAAAAACAGATGACATCGCCGACATCGCATCTTGTGACGGAGCGGGGTCAGGTGCAAAATTTGAAAAAAAAATCATGAATCCAAAATCGCATAAAGGTGAAAGGACATGATAAATCAGATAATCAACCCCTCTTTCACCATTGCTTGAAAATTATGATGCATTGCATACATAGTATAGTACTTGGTAGTACAAGTACATACCTACGACCTATTTGATAGCAAAATTACAACTAAAAAACACAAAACATGCAGCTGATACCTACAAGCAAATACAAAAAAGGTACACGTGAACACAGAACAGGAAACGAAAAACTTACCAGATATACAGCATAGCACAGCTAGCAGTTCAATGCAGGCAGACACAATATGCCAATAGGGGGCAAATGAAAAGGTTGGGCTTTCTCCACGGCAAGGTCAAATGCTGAATACTAATGGTGAGTGAAGGTGCAGACCAATGCAAAATGGAAAATCAGGGAAATTTTGACGAGATTCAACGCAGATTGTTGACGACAAGAAAAGGAATGCGACTGCGAATGGATGAGAGCGATATACGGGGATGTTGATACTTCCAATCTCCAGTTGCCAGTATAGGTACAGGTGACAGGGGGTGACGGGTCCCACGGACAGGACCTGACTCGGACACCTGAGAACAAAGGCTAACGAGGCAAAAGAAAGGTGAGAGTGAGAGTTGAGAATGGTTCAAAATAGAAAGGAGATCATATGGTAGCTGTGATTAAGCGTCCCGGGTTTAGTTTTCCGAGCAGGGATTGGCTCAAGTGACGTCATTCCTGGTCGCATTCTCCTCCCTCTCACCAGAAAATACACGCATCCACACCTGCACCACTTCCAAATTCCCAGGCACACGTCTACTTCTCACAGTCGACTTCTTGGCAAAACCGTCCTGCACTTCACGTATTTCTCATGGCTACGTTGGGTCATGTACTGCTGTAGCGAATGCGTGCTGCATTTTTCGTTGTGTTGTGTGGATGTCATTGGGGCAGTTGGAGATTGGCTGTGCTCGGAAGGTGGGATTTGGGTTGGCTGAGTGCAGTCCGCTCCTCATTCATCCTTTTCCATTTCCAGCTAGCTCTTCTGAAGTGACCTGAGCGAGCCTTGAGAGAAGACGTTTTCCCCCTGCTCAGCTTGATCCAAAGAAGTTCGCACGGGGCTCTTCCTCAGCCTCTCTGTCTCCCTGGAACCCTCAAGGGCAACAACTTCACGTACTGTTGACTGTCACCCTCATCACTCCACGCATTAGCTAAATTGTGATTAACCCCTGAATTATGGTTCCGGTCCTCTGATCATAAACTCTCAGTCAGACCTAAACTACACTCAAGAAAAGTCGCATCCGTCGTCGCCGCGCACAACACCGCTTAGATACCTTAAAGCATTACCTAATTCACCTCTGAAAGCAAGCAAGTACCAGGTTACAGGTAAGCTGACATCATGCATCCTTCATGTTTTTTGTCATCTCTTTCTCTTCTTGAAATTTGACGCATATACATCGAAATCCCCAGTTGCAGTTGGCATTCACAGGTTGCAGGTATCGCGTCAGCATCAACCGTAGCGCGCTTATTTCTTGCACCTTGTGGTGCCGGGGATAGGTCATAGGTGGTTACCTCATAGAAACATCATAATTATATTGATACATAAAATTAAAAATCTATAATATTGTTTTTTGGATTTCGTATTTCTGATCTGACCGATGTGTGGCCTAGGCCACACATACAATGTTGTCTGTATGGTATCTCATCCGGTCTGTTCAGACCGGATGCGGATGAGATACCATATACCATGGAAGGCATTATAGGAAATTGGATGATGAATATTGAATCGAGGAAAATCCAGATTTCAAAAGCGAACTTAACTTAAAGCAACTACTATTTCTTTTCATATAGACTGATCGTGAGATACCTACAAGATACACAACAAACGCGAAAGTTTAATAACTGCGGACCACATGCTGTACTTGAACACGGCAACTAGATCTTTGGAATGCGTTTGGCCAGAATTAGCTAATAATTTCATAAAATTCCACTAGTCAGAGTCCGAAAATAGCTATAGTTATGATACAATGGTAGCTCTGTTTCTAAGGATTTAGGTCTGTTCAGAATTGTCATTGTGGAAAGTTGGTCGATGCAGAGAATTACGTTCTCTCATGGCTGTCTGTACTATTGGTCCTAATGGAAAATGGAACTTGAGTATATCAAGTTCCCTGATTGGTCCTAATCAATTAGACTTACATCCTACGTCTGGGTCTGGGTTCGACTCCCGTGGACTCTAATTTGGCCTAATTTAGCCTTGATGTAACGAGGCCCCAAAAATCGTTATTCTTTTAAAACCGGCATGTTATGTGTTATGAAAGACTTGCCACCTTTTGAACACCCAGGTTCTAATATCGCATGTTTCTGACATTTCTCAGACAAAATTTCTTATAAAATTTGTTTTGGAATCATGTGTCTATTTAGGCACATCATGTCTATTAAATATATCTAGACATAGGTATATAAATTGAACTAGATTTAATTTTTTAAATGTTGTTAAAGTTAAAAGTCAAAGTTACGTATAAAGACGGGCGTCTTAGACCTCGCACTTTGTAGCTTATGCTGGTCTAGAATGCTTCGAGTTCAAGCTTTGGGATAATGAATGATGATGAGGTACTCCATCAATAATCGAATTTCGTAATCGTTCCGTATCTAGATTATTATTGATGCCTGAAAAGATAATGGTCTAGCTGGATCTGGTCCTGGTCCTGCTATTTCTTCGTTATACATTCGTCTCCTTAAAAGTATTACCTGCCTATCGCTTAATCAAATGGCAAGGTGTTAACCCCCCCCCCCCCCTCCCGTTCATGCATAACAGGAATAGGAGCTGGATTTTTACATGCACATAACGGTTACTTTTTCCGTTTTTGAGTTTTAAAAAACTAGGGTTTTCTACATCAATTCGTTGTGAAGGAATTACTTTAGTGTTCTTCATATCTCGGAATCAAAACGACACAAGCGCTTACGCAGGGTGCCTAGACAACGCTTGTTTACTGGTTCAGTCTTCTAATCTCACACTTGTGAAAAAGAGCGGCTTCCGTGACAATAATGACCAAAAGTTCGGCCAGCACGTAAAAGCAATGTAAATAGACTGGTACTGTGCAGTTTTTTCCCGCTTCGTTCTGGAGTCAATGAATACAATAATCAATTTCAGAAGTCTAGAAGTGTCAAATTTGTTCTCCTTTGTGAAAAAGCGAATAATTTACCGGGATTAGAATTTCGTTTGTGCGTACTTAACTTGTTAAGCTTAAAAGTGGTTCGTAGTTCGTTGCCAAAGACCAATAGTTTTTGACAATGCATAACGCGATTGCTCGGTTGTCAAGGCGGCTTGTCAGAAACCTTAGCCTTGGGAATGATAATTTCGGGCTGGGACTCAGACTATTATTGCAGTACCAGGTATGCTTCGATATTTCTTAGTGGCAAAGTAGCTAATAGCTCACGTTTTATTATTTTGATTGTAAATAAAGGAATTTAAAAGTGTAATTAAAAGTTCAAGGACGAGTGTCTTAACAATTTGAGTTTATTAGTTTTCTGACGTAAAAGCAATTTCGGCTCAAGTTGTCATAAGTAAGGACACAGTACAAATTATGAATCCAGAATTTTACTTAATGTAACAGTCAATTTTGACAGCAGGTGACGTAACTACAAGTTCCAAGCAAGTAGGCGTACGTGGTGGTGGTAGTCAGATGCTTAATTTTATCTCAAGTTGGTTTAAACTGACCCCAGAGTCAAGTATACTGAAATTGAATTGTTGTTTAATTGTGTAACTGCCCGCTACTAAACTTTTTACTCTACGGTTATCGTGCCTTGTTCATAATCTTCGTTGGCGTCGCATATTATACACTAACTAGATAATTTATTTTTATATAAAATAATATGCCTTGCTCTCGTTGCAATTATTATCTACTTCCCACTTCTATACTATTTTTTTTTGTATTTTGTTCTTTGGGTTTGTGCTAAGTTGAAATGCAAATTTATAATTTCAGAGAGCACGGTATGCGATGGGTGCACTACTAGATAAGCCGAAAACTGAGAAGTACAATGAACATGGGGAATGGAATGGACTACGATATGGATTGGCAAGCATGCAAGGTTGGCGGATTGAAATGGAAGATGCCCATTGTGCTGTTATGGGACTCCCTGGTCAACTGAAGGATTGGGCTTTCTTTGCGGTATTTGACGGGCATGCTGGAGAGCGGGTCTCTTCACATTGTGCAGATAATCTCTTGGATAGCATCATAAACACAGAGCAGTTCGCCCGTTGTGCTGGAGAAGAAGATGTGTCAATTGAAGAGATCAAAAAGGGAATTCGTGATGGTACATGCTTACATGCACTTTAATATATTTTATTTTAGTTTCGACTTGACACTTACAGTTGACTGTTTAAAACAGACGTCAAAATAATCTCCCGATTCATTTTTAGGGTTCTTGCTTCTTGATGACAAAATGCGAACAATTCCTGAGATGGCTAGTGGAGAGGACAAGAGTGGGTCGACGGCGGTCTGTGTGCTGATCTCACCATCTCATTTGTACATTGCCAACTGTGGTGACTCACGCGGCGTTCTCTGTCGTGATGCTGTTGTCGCTTATTCAACTCAGGATCACAAACCCGTGAATCCATGTGAGAAGGAACGAATTCAAAACGCTGGAGGAAGCGTTATGATACAAAGGTAATTAGTTTATTAATTAAGAATTGTGTGACAGAAATAAATAAGTAGTGTGGAGCACCGTGGCACTGAGGATTGATTCGCTTATTTTTTGTAGGGTAAATGGATCATTGGCTGTTTCCCGGGCTTTGGGAGACTACGACTACAAGAATGTTGAAGGAAAAGGCCAGTGCGAGCAGTTGGTGTCTCCTGAGCCCGAGATTTCAGTTGAACAACGGAGTGATAAAGCCGATGAATTCTTGATTCTGGCTTGTGATGGTGTGTGGG
>VNWX01002846.1:0-11257 GCA_009869905.1 Ceratophysella communis | reverse complement strand
AAACAAGCAAAGGGCTCCCACAACTGACACTCCGAATTCATCTTCATGTACTTCTCAGACACCTTACATCCTTCGTATGGATCACGAGAAAGCGTCTCATCTCTGGTCAATGGGCAAATGCTGAGCAACGGCATCGGGCAATTCGGCTTATGACTATGAGGATCACAGTTTGATCAAAATTTGATCATATTTTCGCCGAATTTAGAATTTATATGATGACCAGCTACGTCTAATCTATAATTAAATGTCCTAACCGTCAGTGGTAACATTATTTTTAAATGCGAATATCAAATGGCGTAGAAACTTCGAACATTTTATTATGGACTAAAAATCAGCATTGCGTTACGCTTACTGGAATAATAAGTCCGAGAACAACAAAAAGACGGTTGAGAGCTGAGACTGAATAGCATCCCTTCGCCCATTATCTGCCAATTGTAGCATGTAACGCTTTTAGGAATGATTTGGAATTGTTACCAGAATTTTCACACGTCTAAGTTTTGCAAAAGTTTAAATTCCCTCACGTACAGACAGCTTATTACATAAAATAATGCTCATCGCTTATGTGCGTGCAATAATTGTAAAAACTGCGACAGGAAAGTAAATTCTTATGTGTAGTTACGCAACACTGGAATTCTAAATTTAAAAATATATCAGGGAAAACGGGGTGCGATCTAAACTAGCAGCTAAAACTAAAACATAAGTAAAGTATTCGTAGAATTGGAGCATTTTAACGCCAAGCGTCTATTTCGTGTATTTTATATGTATAATTTTAATTAAATGAAATTATTAGTTTATTCGGCGTATTTCAAGGATAAATAGATCATGCATTCACAACCAACTTAGTAATTTGTCAAATAATTTCAGTATTGAATAGAGCAGCAGTCGATTTCGTTAAATTGAAATCCGTGCAATTGACGTACGTACATAGGTCTAGAGGGTAGTTACTCATGCAGAACTGCCAAAAAACTTGTGCAGACTTGTAAATTGTACAACAGCAAAAGCAGGCAAAACGGAAAATGATACATACAGATTTGAATCCGAGATGCTCCGATTACGTTTTACGTTCCTAATTCAGTCCAGCGATAAACTATACTATATAAACTTTATGTAACAGAAACCTGAGACAAGAGCCTCAACCAGGTTTCTGATTTCCAACTCTGCTGGTCATTTGTATACTGAATCCTTTTCCCAACTAATTAGTACACACTACGGCTTCTTATGTCAGCCGATAAAGCCAAGCGTCTTGTGCAGAGTTGTAAATTGTACAACAGCAAAAGCAGGCAAAACGGAAAATGATACACACAGATTCGAATCAGAGATGCTCCGATTACGTTCCTAATTCAGTCCAGCGATAAACTACTACCTATATAAACTTTATATAACAGAAACCTGAGAAAAGAGCCTCAACCAGGTTTCTGATTTCAAACTCTGCTGGTCATTTGTATACTGAATCATTTTCCCAACTAATTAGTACACACTACGGCTTCTTATGTCAGCCGATAAAGCCAAGCGGTGATTCCACAGTAGCAAAAGTGAGTAATCGGAGCGAATGTATAACGAGCTCATCATTAAGCAGATAGAAACGAATTTGAAGAGGAAGCGAAGCAGTGGTTGGTCTGGTCCTCGTAAAAAAATATATTATATCAAAACAAATGATTATTCTTCTCTCAAGTCAGTTCAGTGTGTGTAAAGCATAATATATAAAATGTCAAGGGTTATAAGTTATAACGCACTCTGCGTTACGTGAAGATAGCCCAACAACATACGTGTAATCCTGGCGTGCATGCCGGAAGATTGATAGTAATAAAAAAATTTAAGGGGGTGTTACAGGTTTGAATTTTCGCGGGAAAGCCGTGAACGTAGCTTATGGGCGCGCCTTAGCCTTGTTTAACCCGTGCGATACCTCGCTGGAAAGCTAATCGTATGGGCTACGCACTCTGCCGAAATCCGAATCTCTAATATGACCTTAAGCTTGAAAATTTTAACGCTAAACCCAAGCTCAGGCCCTGTCTCCACTCTAAGCTACTTTACATTGATAAATTGTGCAAGTTGTTCCTTTCCGGGTGAGAAGTTTTATGACGTTAATTGAATGAGTATACACAGCATATTTTTGGCTTTGGAAGGCACAGTTGAAATATATGAAATCATAAGGCCTTTGTATACGAACGACGTGGCATCTGAAGAGACAACAGGTGTTTACGTAGTCCTGTCCCCGGAAGCTCTCATTTCTCTATTGTTCCGTCCCAATCCTTAAAATATGAAACTTCACAAAATATCTAAAGCCTTGGCTAGGTACCTACCCTAAAGTTTTCCTGTCTTGAGGCCAAGCCTAAGCCTTGTCTGTCAGTCCTTATTTTTTTATTCTATTCATAATAATATAATAACGTGTATATAAAAAAGCGTAATAATTTCCCACAAGGCAAAAAAGCAATATCAGAACCGGAGATGAGGAATCCATGTCTCCATAAGGTGTTTTTTTAGTGGATGACATGACTTCCCTTTTCGTAAGTTTTCAATCGAACTATGACTATTATATGATTCAATGCATATGCATAAGTCAAAGCTCTAATAAACTACCAAATTGTTTGTTAAAAAACTGTACAGTGTTTCCAATGAAAGTAGTTGATTTTTAATGTATATGTAATACATACACTCCTTCATCATCGAGATTCGAGTAAAAGTAGAGGAGTCAAGTCAAACCTGTTCTTTAGAGGGTTTAGAATATTATGCTTTGATGCTCAGCTCATCATAAAGTTTATATAGAGTAGGAGCCAGTTCGTCGGTGGGGTTCATAACATAACAATATATACTTTGAGTCAAGTCAAACCTGTTCTTTAGAGGGTTTAGAATATTATGCTTTGATGCTCAGCTCATCATAAAGTTTATATAGAGTAGGAGCCAGTTCGTCGGTGGGGTTCATAACAATATACTTGTACATACACAACAATGAAATGAAATTCACTCATGTCAGTGACTGACTAGCTACCTACAGACAGTCAAAAGTCTGAAAACTCATAAAAATATGGATATGAATGAGTTTCGGGAGTATTATTGCATTTGTAGATGGCTATCCGTTTTTTTTTCACGAGAATGTTCGGTGCCGACGACGAGGGTTAATGGATAATTAACTATGGTAAACCCGGAAAATTTTACTGTAGCCGACAAGGGGTAATGTACAGCTAGCTACGTCGATCGTAATTTGTGGCCGGCCGGTGAGTAGTACCAGGATATAATTTTTTGAATTTTTAAACGTCGGCCAGAATAATTTAATAAAATTTTAAAATTCGAAATGGAAATCGACGAATTGGAAAGATACATATTATTTCGGTCCGTAGGTATGGTGGCCGTAGGTCATAATCATAATTCGTTTTAAAAATTGCATTATCGCTTTATTTGAACAAACCGAAAGAAAAAGGTAAAGGTCAAACTGGTCATTTTCTACTCCATTTGTTCCGTATTGTCGGCAGTCGGCAATTTTCATGTGAAACCCATTTTTAAAAACTAACCGTTTTACAACCAGAAAGAATGCTCAAATTTCAATGTCAAGTATACCTTCTTTCTGACCCTTACTGTTAAATGGTGTTAAAAGAGCGAAGGCGCGCGTCAAGCTCTTACACAAAAAGAAGCACCCTCGATTTGTTACAAGTACAAGGCATCTTGATTTACAATCATTCAGGCAGAAAATACAGTAAGTCTTGTTTGAGTTACCCGAAACGAGCAAATCAAGTGGCTTTAGGTCCTTAAATTAACCCTGAGAACTCTCTTTGTTGTAATGGGACAATGAGATGTACAAGAGGATTATGAGGCTCCCTGGAGGCTTGAGTCCCTGCCCCTTTCACTGTGGTCTCGTGACAACGATTTTTTTGACCAGGTAGAGTAGCACAGGTCGCAAGCCCGAGCTGAGGGTCCTGTTCCTGTCGTTAACACTAATTAGTCGTGTAGCAGGCTACTCTTCTGATTATGTACGTACCTATATGTTAAGCTATAAATCGAAACTAGCCAGATTGTTTTAATTGTACTGTTCTGTACAATTGGAAGAGCGTCCTAGCCAGATGTGAATCTCGTGCGGCGATTCACCGACATTTCGCAGGCGAAAATTCGGATGAACAATCAGCGTGACGAATCCGCCTTTCAGCATAAATAATAATTCCAGTCGAATAAGCACCCAAATTGAATTAATTTAAATAGATGATCAGCCTCGCTGATATTTCCAAGCAGACCATGTCAAACACCTAAAAATGAATAGTTATTACTTAAATTTACCCGAATACGTATTTAATTATCTCAGCATTCAAATAATTTTCAATTAAATAATCGCTAGTGTCAAATTGCCGCATCGAAACGTCCAGAAACCACTGGCCTTGTGCACCGAATAAATGATCGATAATGATCCCGAAGGCGGGTCCTATTTCGAATCTCTCCCAAATTTGTACCCATATCGTTAGAATGGCCGTGTGGAGGGAGACGCTCGACGTCGGATCGGATTTCTCGTGAGGAGATAATGACGGTGGGGTCATAAAGGGTTGCGTAGGGTTAGGGTTGAAGGGCTCACGGGTCCTATAGATGCTTATGTCTACGTTTGTATCCATTCCGTACACATCTCCATATCATGAAGAGCCGATCTTCCGCCTCATCATCACCATAATCGCTCATCGTCTCCAGCATTAATGGGCCTAATAATTGAGGAGATGTAGTGTGTGTGTGTGGTTTTGTCGGCAGAAACTACGCTTTTTTTCTTCTTGAAGAAGATCATCTCATCCCGGGTTGAAGGCAAACGTATATTTTTTCCATGTAACTTTCTTGGAACAAGAAGGCATCTTCTTCAAATCTTCGAAACCCCAAAAGTCCAGCCTCCTTAGACCACAACTACTAGTTGAGCCTACTAATGTGGATGCTGAGGACGGTGGGAGTACTTACTTGTTCAGGTCTTCCCTTAGGACTTTACAGGCGCCTGGGTTGGTCCAGGCGTCCTTTTCGGCCTTGTCTCACAACAAATGATCCAGCCACACCTCCTCTCTGTTCAATGTCACCAGCGAGACACTTTTTTTCTTCAAGATCAGGCACTTCAGGAATCGGGAAGGGTCTTCACTTCATCTTAAGGAAGGACGATGATCCCTGCAAAATCTATCGAAATTCAAGCATTTCTGTAGAGTGTAATTGAATTTATCAGTGAAAACACGAATGCTTGTCCATTAAACTAACAGTTTTGCCCACCAAATATATTGATTTAACCTAACTTGACACAGTGACAGGTAATCCAATCCCAATCTAATCTACCCCTTATTCCGGAATTTGGTAGAAAACCTCTGAGAAAACAAATTTATGTACACCAGCAGCATGTTTAATTTTTTTAAAAAATCTTATTTACAAGAAAACTAGGCTCAACGTCAATCAGTTTTAATATTAAATTAAGTTATAAGAAATCAGATGATCTTCCTAGGTTGGTCAGATCCGCCTTCAATTTCTCAAGGGCAGATTGCTATGTGATTACTGATTGATTACCTATCTCCCTGGACTTTTAAATTCGTGGTACCTACGGAAATTTGCATTAAAATTTTGATTCTAAATTATTTGCATAATGAGTACAACGATCAACCTGATTTCTGCTACTGTTTACGCTACACTTACGCTGATCTTGAATGATTACATTTGCAAGTTCCATGTCTCCGGTCTGCTTAAGATTTAAGTGCATTTCTGTCTAGTGTTTGATGCATATATGAACACGGCGACGGTATTTTTTTTTGTTTGATTTTTGTTCAACATATATAAGTAGAGATATTTGTGTGTGAAAGCGCATTTGAGCTCATCAGAGGATGTTACGATCATCGAAAGGGAAGCCAAACCCGCCCAGGCGCCGTTTCTACTTTAGCTCCCTCCAGGCCTTTTATGATCCCTTCTAATGAAGCTGTGAAAAAAATATATATATTATCTAATATTTACAAGTCTAAAGAGTCCCACTTGAAAATATGGTTTCCGCTACAAACCAACAAAGCTTTATTAAGCTTAGGAAGCATCTGAATAAGCTTTTACCATGTGAAAAATGTTCGGAACATCTCGAGCATTATATGAACTATGAACTGAACTTGAGTGACTTTGACTGAATATCCTTGAAAACCCGATTTGCAACAAATTTTTCCCTATGAACATGTGTTCAGGATGCACATAAAATCGTACTACAGGGTACGTGCTATTGTAAGGCAACTCATTCAGTTGTTCTGGGCTTAAGGCTGTTTTCGAAAATTTGAAATCCGCGCCAAATCGCACGAGCTAGTTTCGAGCATATGCTTCTTGCGTTCAACGCTAATTATTTGTAGTATTTTGCCTAGCAATACGCACGTTTAAAAGGTGGCCATAATTCCAAGCTTTTTCTCATTAAAACCGCCCGGCAGTTTCAACTTCGTACTTCTACCTTAAGAAGTTCCGGACTGCTGCCGTGTGTGTATTCCATTCTCAATTCTCAAACCTGCCGTGTAACAATGGGGCTTCTGTTGTTTTTTTACCTCCTGATTAAGTGATAATCAAAACTCTAGTTTTACTAAATGGAAGTTTAAAAGTGTACAAATTGCTCAGGCTTAAGCTTCAATGTTTTTTTACCCCGTTGTGCTTAGCCATGCGGACGATGAATGAGCTATTTACAAAAGATACTCTAATGCTGGCACACAAGCCTTAGCTCCAATACCTACTGATGCACCCTGACTTGACTGACGTGCACCTGTAATTAACTTGTAAGCAATCAAGAGTCTAGGCTTCCTCATCGATTAGATTACAATCTAGACAAAGGTCAATTAGGAATTCCGAGTGCAAAAAGATATATGGTTTAATAAATACCTTCGACTAGTCCATTTTTTTTCTTCACACGCTTTGCAAAACGGTGTGAACGTGAACTTCAAACCCTATAGCCGTTAGACATATCCTCTTCCAAGCAAATTGTTTAACGACTTTAATTGTACGGCATAAGTTTTAATTGAGGTAATTTAAATTGGTATACCTCGCTATACTTGCGATTAGTAGTGTCTGGTATGCTAAGCAATGCAAAATTATCAGGGAAAATGCGTAGGTATTAGCTGTTTGTATGCGTAGGAAGGCTTTAATCAGCTCATGATAAATGATGATGATGGGACGGCATGCAAGCAGGTGCATCTGTACACTTTTACCGCTCCAGTGCACTTGACTGCACTCGGATGCTAAATGAGCATTTTTCGGAAAAGCACTTCTTTTTTGCAATATTTTTCTGCTAGCCTTGCAAAAGTACCTACCCCATGGATATTAAGAAATAAGTAATTAAAATTAAGCATTATGTCGAAGATAAACTGACAGAGATGGAACTGGGGGATGAAGGGTGGGGGGATGATGGGAAGCAGGAAACGAGGGTAATTTTTTTTTCTTCCGTAGACATACGTGTACTTGTGTGAGGCTCGGCTCCCGTCAGTACATTTTTTCTCGGTAGTGACTTAAGCTATTGTGTAGGCCAAGTGCATCCTCAAACTTTCCGCTGTGTCGATCTCAAAGAAACAATTTGCTGGTCGAGCCCATCTTTAAAAGAAAAAAAAAGTTTCGCTTAGTTGGCCGAGCGTACCTTCCTGCGCGTTCTTGTCTGTCTACTCCAGAGGTCAATCCATGACACGTCACTTTTCAACATTGGGTCTTATTTATGTGTGCTCTTCCGTTCCGTCCTTTTGTTTGAAACAAAACTTCTTCTATTTGAACGAACGAATTCCTGGCCTTGGCAATTTCAAAATTTTAATTATTTTTTTTGTTACTGTAAAGTAAAGGTCATACATAAACATAGTATACCACCAAGAAGTTCTCAAGAAATTGGCTAAAATCTCATTATCCCTTTGCGTGAGGTTAGCCCGACGCACGGTATATTGTGCAATATGAATAAAAACATGCACAATGGGTTAGGCGTCTCTTTTGGAACCAACTTTTTTTTCTGAAGCATGAAACATGCAATAATGCAAATCCTTTGTATACCCAATGTCAATTGTCATGTCGATAGAGCGGAATTGAGTTGTAACTTTGCAAATACACCTGATTTCCTTTATGGCTTGGAAAATCTGTCAAATTACAGGTATTAGGAAATTAATGTGGTTTGAGGTATTTTACGCTTCAGTTTTATTGGTCTCCGGGTATTTGTCGACGTTTTTTAGGTTAGGAAACACAATGTCGAGTTTATATGAAATGGTCACAAGTCAAGTCACATAAAAAACATTTTTTGGTCCATTGTTATGTCTCATCCTGATGACAGGTGGCTTTACATTCAGACAAGTTTACAGGCAACACAAATGGTCAAATGCTTGGAATTTGAATCGGACGGAGCTTGGAACTATTTCCCTTTGTTTTCAGTTTCGAGCCCAAAGAGCTTGAATATGTTTCTATGTAGAATTAGGGCGGAGGGGTGGGTTCATGGTTGACAAAATTTACGGTGTGCAAACTTTATCAATGAGTTGTTGGAAGTCATCAAGGTAGTAATCAAAAAGGGATATACAGGGATATGGCTTTCTGTGTGGATGGACACGAAGGCCGCACGCAAGCTTACATCGAAATTATTATATACCTACGGAATATACAAAACAATGCGATGCAGGAATATCAACCAAATTTATGTGCCTCAGACCATATACGTTACTTTCACACTGTTTGCTTTTAATTGAGTTTTTGTGGGTGCTGGATCGCTTAAAATCCATACAGTTGCTTCGAGTCCACAGATTCGAAAATTACTAATATTTAGTATTTTCGCTTAATTTTCCAGGTAAAGATATGGTTCCAAAACCGACGGAGTAAGTACAAAAAGCTAATGAAAGCAGCTCAAGTAGGCGGCGGGTCTGGGTCCAACCAGCCGCCGAGCCAACAACAAGAAAATTCAAATGATGAAACCATGAGCCCTCAACCACCTGATTCCTTTCCATCTCAACAGGGTGACCTCAGTCCACCTCCCCCTAATCATCAAAATAACAACCAGTCTCAGGTAAGCTAAGAATTCAATTTACTGTGCGCTTTAATTCCAGTAATTTAGACACTTTTGTGCCGCTCGGCTCAGGGGCTTATTGGCGTCGCAGCGACATGGGCTGGCGCTAGCTCTTTTACTACAGAAGCGCGTAAACACGCCCGTTTTCCTGCGCTTTTAGACGTTTCTACCCAAACGCAATGCATGACTTTCCATTACGAGTTATGACAGCTGCTGACGGGGACATGATAGGACGCTAACAGGATTCGAGATCAGATCAGTTACGTTTAGAACGTGAATGTCAACAAACGGAAGCTCAACTAGACATGAGCGCTATATCTGTCCCGAAATTCATAAAGCATTTGTTTGCATAGACAAGGGCTCGCCTGGATAGAATATAATATATGTATGATGTGTGTGTGGCCGGTAGGAAGTGATGAGATCAGGTAGAGGCCGATCCGTCCGGTAATACTTAATTGAAATTCATCAGCGTATTTGGCGTACAAACAAGTCTTTGCTAGGGTCTCTCTAAGGTCTAGCTATACATGCTAACTTCATATTCCTACACGTTTACTATAGAGAACCCACCCTTGTCGGAAATATTAGTTTTGATGTTTTTGTGGAAATACAGGTAGATTTAAGCATTGTTTTGTGGTTTTGGGGTTTTAGTGGACATGCTGCGGTGTAGTGGACAGGAGTCCAAGGTTTCCATTAGGCCAGAAAAACCTAAAGACAAACCCTCGTTGCATGTTCAAGTTTCCAATGCTCACGTTAGCCCTTGCGGCCCCTGGCCTTTGCATGTGTATCCATGCGTTTTTGGGTAAATGTTTTAACCACGCCGGTTGAATATTTAGGTACATTTACATTCCTAGTCTAGTTAGCAGTCGCCGAAAATGACAGATCCATAATCAAGGGTGTCAGGAAAATTCAGAGGTCTTGTGAAGTTCAGTCGCTTCAATCGCAGAATACAATTAAAGGAAACCATGATCGACCACACGATTTGTAACCGAAGTGTAACGTAACTCTTCATCTAAATATTTAAATAAATTGTTTAAGCGATTGTAAATTTGTTAAAGTAATTCAATTGTTTTACGGCGTCGTTGTTAAGCACTTCATTACAAGCCAGTTAGTGCGTAACCAGTTGTTTTGGCGCAATTATTAGCCAATTAAAGTGTCACCAAACAGGTTAAGTATTTTGTATGTGCAAATTAGCAAACACAATAGAATGCTAAATTCAGTTAAAGCGATGCGAAGATATCATTAATAGCAATTTCAAATAATCTCATTACCCATAAATACTCGCTAGCTATGCCTTAGCGCGGAATATCAACGACCGGATATAAGCGCCGAGCGTCTATACGCGCAGAGCTTGAAAAATACAAAATCTTAAGCATCGCGAAATTTAATTTTTTGCAGAGATTTAACTGTAGCTTATTTTTGATTATTTTTAGGCGGGTTGCTCATCACCGGTGTCACCCTGGGAAGTGAAAGCTCCCTTGTCCCATGGACCCGGCGTCCCGCCGCACCACCCTCACCCTGGCCTTCCGGTGAGTCATCATCAAGCCGCGTACCAGTACCACTGGTATCATCAGGATCATTCACTTCTCACGTAGACGTTTTACATTACTTTACATTCCAAAAGCGAAACTCATCAGAAACCCCCCCAGCAGCCCCGAAAATAAATAAGAAAAAAAAGGTGTCAGAAAATTAAAATCAAAAAAATTCTTGTGTTTGGAAAACATGGTTGTGCAAAGATATACAAACAAAAATTCGCATTCCACTCAAAAGCATTTGTTATTGTGAAACTCCTTTTATCTGTGCATAGTAGATTTATCATATATAAATAATTAAATTTAAGTTAATTAAGTTTTAAATTGTAATTGTGAAGCATAAAAAAATAAGTACATATATTAAGAAAGTAAACATAACTGAAGAAAAAATATGTTTATTCTCGTTCGAGGGGTGTGTCCGGCACCTCTTTTTTAGTTCCTTTATGCAAAACAAGCAAATCAAAAAAACCAAATAATAATTTCGGATGTTTTTTTTTTGTTCTCTCTACTTGTACTACAACCCCAATCGTTGGAAAACAAAAACTCAATATTATATGTTCTAAAATTTGCTATAGACACAGTAATATTAAAAAAGGAGAATGAAAGTCCGAATCTGGTATGAGAAAAAAAATGACTATTGATGTTCATTCGTAGCTTATAGACATACGCATTATTTATGCATCCAAAAGGAACCACCCTCTGAAGATTACAATTTACATTGCTCTTGTAAGCCAAAAGCCAGGCCATTAAAAAAGGTTTT
>VNWX01002845.1:0-11258 GCA_009869905.1 Ceratophysella communis | reverse complement strand
ACCTTATAATTTTATAACATTGGGTATATCAATATTGTGTCAAACATGCTGTCTTATATTTACATATTGTACATTCGCAAATTAAGGTGCGCGAACCTCAAAGAAGCAGTTGTGCTCAAGTGTGGGGGAGTTAGTCTAACATTCCCGTTCAGGAGATGAGTAGTTACGTGCTCTTTCCGTAAGATTGAATACTAATAGGTTTCCCTGGTCTCTACATATATTCAAATGTATTATCTAGATAATGCTATTATGGTTTAATGACACAATTGATGTGGAATGTGAGATAATGCTTAAACTGCATAAGCTTGATAGAAACTGACAAGCTGCGTTACAAGTTGCTCGACTCGATTGGAAGCGTAAATAGGTCTAACTGTGTGTTTGCTACAATTGCGAGATTGTGTGCATTAATGCTGATCGAAAAAACGAAATCCGATCCTATAAATAAGACGGTCTAATAAAATCGACTAAAAATATTATCTGGCAAGCTGTTACACGTGACTATACTGTTGTATGACTGTGCTATTTAACACGTTGTGGTTATTTATTCTTAAATCCTAGCCGTAGCACTAGATTGTTAAGAATTCAGATTTTTTTAATAGAAACGTCAATGGGAGAAAAATATGAGTTTGACAAGGTTCATCAACTCCATTTGCACTTATTTTATCGTTTACTTAATAATAACCCTCTACATATGGCTTTGAAAAGCTTACAAATTGCATAAATTTACTCCGTATTTTCAACATGGCCCTACCCGTTGCCCTTGCTTAATTTGTTGAATAAGATTGCCTTAGAGATCGAGTCAACCGCATTTACGAAACCTTCAGAGTCCCTGGCACAATCAAAAACTCGATCGAACGTGTGTAACTCGTTCGGGTAAGCCGCCGACCCTACATTCAAATCCAATATACTAGTGATAAGATAACATTCCACAGAACCAAAGTTTCAACGTTAGTTCCATTTAAATTAAAATTGCTACTAGAAATTTTTGTTGATATGGAAATGCTAGAATTCTGGTAAACACTAGTAATGACTTTCAGGCGTTAGTAAGTGATCATTTGGGGCACTAAAACTGAAAGTTTGCGTCCAAATCGTATTTTCAACAACTTTGTACACCATATTATATCCAAATTCGACCTATAGATGATGTGTATGATGATGTATGAAGTCAAATTAAACTACCCGATTCAATTTGAGGCAAAGACGTCTATGAGAAGGGAAGCTTGAGCTTCGCTATGAAACCAACCGTCTGCTAACGCTAACGAAGTAAAGATGAACTATGACGTGAGATTGACATGGTCAGTACATTGGGCATAAGGTTTTCCAAAGCAGTCTGACCGACCATTTAGAGTTTACTTCACTAATCCTACTAAAGCTACTGTAGATGTAATTTGAAATATTATTACAATGTAGAATCTCCATATGGTGGATCAGGAGGTCCTTTCAAATTTATGCATTATCCTTTTTTGCATACTAAGATAAAAATTTACGATTTTCAAGAACCTTATTTTTACTTTTATGAGATCAGATCAGTACTTGCGGACATTTTAAATAATTATATAAAGCTCGAAATTATCCATAGGGTGTAGACGAGTCTTAAAACTTGAAAGTACACACATATTTTTTCGTTGTATTTTATTTAAAAACCTGATTTCGGAACTCAAATTTACTACAATCATCACAATACACGTGCCTACTTGCATATTATTATAAAAATGAACTTCTATATGTGCCAAAAAGGAGATATCAACGTTCGGACCCACTTACTGGGATATTTTGTAAAATCTGGAATGCACTTTTATTGGCTGTTTCCTTGGAATATCTACTCGAAAATCTCATTTGTATTTCAAAGCATAGAATAACAAGTCACCAAATGGCATTCTAATTTTTTGACCCAGGATTTCTTACCCTGGTTACACTGTTGAACTTCTTATCCTAACTTACCTTTCTACTCCTTAAACCAGTACTTTTAAGAACCTGGATTAATTCCAAATTGCTTGAAGCCAATTGCTCAAAAGAATACAGTTTTACCTTTTAAAGGAGAGTAGTCGGGTCTTTTCTCAGTGCATCGTTTGCTATATGTTTTCATAGAGCGAATTTCAAGCATTCAAGCAAAAATTTCAGGCATCTGGAACCAGTCATTTACACATATAATACTGACTCTCATATGTATTCATTCATTCCTTGGGTACTGCATCAAGTTCTTATGACTATCACCCTTGATTACCTTAACGCTATATTTGTTCATTTAGGCTCTAAATTCGAATTTACAAAATATTTATTTCTGTCTATCATTCTGAACTTTGGTTTTATAGTTAAATCACAGACTAAATTAGTGACCCGGAAACATTAATATTAATAATAGATTCGGATTAAAGGCGTTAGACTTTGCTGTAAATTGTATATCACAACCGGATTCAATTTATTATTGCAACGGGTTTAGTCGGAGAAGAGGTGCAACAGCATCAGAACTGATGCATAGGCTGGCTAATTTAACATAATTACTGCATTTATTTTTCAATATAATGTAGACATTTTTACGTTAGATTATATTGTAAATAAATTGTAAGCAAAATTGTAAATTCGTGATTTTCAGCAATAAAAGATAATTTATAAACCAACATAGTATAATTTAGGAACAGATAGTCGAGCTAAATGCTAGTGGGAATGTCACTTTCGGTTATCATAAAAGTACAAATGCAAAGTACGTTAACTTACGTTGTAGAGTTTAAAATCATCGAAAATTTAGTGATTAGAGTCTACTTGCAATAAAAGTATGATATATTATGCATATTTGATTCAACTATTATTAGGAATTGTGGATTTCAAAGATCACTGTTTGCAATTGAAAAATGTATACATAACAGAATTTTCATGTCACAAGATTCTAACCATCTTGAAATTTTATCTGTATTTAGTACAAATGACCTCTTATATGCGTGTAGTAAAGAAGGGTTTACCTTGGTTACTGGAGGCTTACATTCAGACGTTTCACAACAGTCGAAAGCCCTATCATACTCGCTCAAATTTGATTAAAAACACAACATCCCATTTTACTCATTACCACTATGCATGGATAATTTTAGTTTTGCTCGTAATATTTAGAGGTTTATTCGAATGGTCCTTCATAGACAAGGTTTTATGATTATATGGAGCATTCCTTGAAGAAAACTCGTTGGCTTGTGGTTTACTTTACGTCCCAGGTTACCAATTATTGTCTGGCGCTTTCAATCAGTATTACTAATAGAAAACAGGTATAACTTTAGACATGTTGCATATTTGACAACAGGGACTACCTTTTTATATGTAAACCCGAAAGTAATGCATAGCTTCTAAACGGTACAATCCGATTTTGGTTGATCAAATTTGTAATATCAAATAAAGATTGGGAACTCTCTGTCAAATAATTGTCATAAGTCCAGCCCAATCATTATTATGAAAGCTTTACAACAAAAAACATACAATTTAAAGAACATGAGCGGCTACAAAGGCTTACCAGAGAAGGGCTTTACGATATTTTAACCCATTCTTGCTTATCTCAGTACATTGATAAGTCAGTAAGTTAAATAGAGCATGTCGATAAAAGTCGACTTCGGGTTGGTGTATTGATTTCTTTGCACTTGTTTTTTTTTGTAGGGTATGGGAATTCTAGGATAAGAAATTGTTAGAATAGCTGAGATCAAATAGATGATATTTAATTAATTTTTACAGAAATATATTAAAATCAACAATCCTAGACAAATATTAACGTATTCTAAATACGTCGACACCATATATGAACATTTTCATGCCTCTGTAATACTCTGTACTTTGTTGAAGCATAGAGGAGCGGCATTAGCACTAGGTCCATCAGAGGAAAACGTGGACTCGGAGAACGCTGAACCGAATTGAGAACTCCATGATTCTTTAGCACAGGCATTACGCTAGCAAAAGCCTGCATAAACAGGCGGCAACATTTTGTAACTTGACTTACTAGAAGCATACTCTGCTGGACCTGAATGTTTAAATGATAATTGAAAGATGCGACTCTTTCAATAGTTTAACGATAAACTTTATTCTACTTTTCTTACTTTTGATTTTTATTTTAGCACGAAATAAAATACTATTTACTAGTATCCTGAAGAATATTCAATTCTATGAGCAGATGATCTTACAAAATAATAGGATAAAAATTAGGGATATTAAAAATTTGACAAAATGTTTTAGCTTTTGAGCTTAGACAGTACCACTGGTGACTTTGAATTGGTAGATTTATTAGCAGGAGTACCAAAGATTTTATAATATACCTGCTATAACTCATTCATCTACCTAATCACTTTAGCAAGCAATCAATGAAAAGAAAGTTCAGTTTTACATTATAAGTTTTTTCGAGAATCTCAAACATCTTTTGGTTTATATAAAAAATATAATATTTCATTTCCTAAGTTTTAACTTATTTCCAAATTCTTCCAACCTGCTACACATCTATGATAACATTTATACTCAGCTTAAAGCATGTTAATTCTTTCAGTGCGTATTTTATTTCAAGCTGAGAAATTAAACCGAGATACAACAATTACTTTTACTTTGTTTAATTTTTGTTTTAATGAGCTGTGTGAATGTATGTATATTCAGAAGAGGATTTCAACTTTCTTGATAACTGAACTCCCAGGTGGGCAAATTAGAGGACCCTGATTGGAAGATAGTGGGAATGTGGTCCTGATCGTTTTTAGTAGCAGTTAAATGGAGTTTTCATATTCCATGTGTACTCGTTTAATAAAAAAAATCTAGCTTTACCTTGAACTGATCAATACAACATCTTAAGAACAGTAAAAGGTATAAATAATCAACATTTGACGTTTTTCTCTTTGTGTATGATATCAGTTTTTTTAATAGTTTAACTTTCTATTTTTTGCAAAAGTAGAAGCATGAAAAGAGCCCCTCCATAAACAGGTTCGATTTAAAATTGCAGGACTCTGTTAAATTTTAAAATAAAATCTTCATAACTTACTAGTTTAATTTTCTATTTGTCAGTAATTATACGTATTATTCCACTTTCTAATAATTTATCTTGATTTAAAAGTGTGAAGTGTAACCCATATGTTAGTTTTATTAAATATTTATATCCTCATATCCTAATGATCGTAAATATTTTGAATATTTCAAGGGAGCCAGCCATTTTCTGTTCCCAATACTAATGTCAGTTATAACATAAGGAAAAGGTACCTTCATGTTTACGTACATTTGTGCCAGTTTTCATCGACAAGGGCAACGCTCACGTATGTCTGTACAATAATCTGAAGCTCTATACACAAGAGTTTAATGTGATACAAAGATTTCTATACAATATTAAATACCGTTTACTATATAATGATGCGTAGATTCATATACAAGAGCATCGGTTCATGCGATTGTGTATCGTGATAATATTGTGAGTATATATATATATATATATATATATATATATCCAGGAGGGCATGGAGCCGTGCTTCTGTGAACAGGGGCGGTGTAATAGTCTATATCCATACCCCAGAGTATGCGGTGCCACACTCCAATACAATGATGCGAGCCAAGTCCTGTGTTCTCATATCGAGAACATTGCCCTTTTTCTATAGACGCGCTAAACGTAAAACCCCACTTCACAAAGGGGGATGACGGCGGAAGTCGATCGATATGTCACTCGACATACTTTGGGGCAAAAATTTGAGTTCCTCCTCACACTCCATCCAATCAACACGTAGCGTTAAGGCGCTCCGACTTTTTCTATCTTTTAGTGTGGAAGAAACTCGAGTACAGGGCCAAAAACAATACCAAATTAGCCCTAAACTCCTGCTTTCATGCTAGCTAGCCGGACTGTCAAATCCCGCTACATTTACGTGAATTTGTGTGAAATTTCATCAAACCAACCTCATCCTTAGCAAAAACCTCACCCTTAGCACCAACTTCGTCCTTAGCCGTGACTTTAGACCCAGGTACGCTTATCACACAACCATCGACTGAAATTACCAAGCCTTGCTGCATCTGTCAAAGCGAGCTCGAGAGCCTGAAAAAATTAGTGGCGAATACCATATTCCCTATGGTCGAAGCAATGTATAGTAACATAAGGTCATTGGTCATTACAACTATATCCCTAACCACAATATAGAACTTATAGGCGTCAACTATAGTTTCTGTGCTTGAGAAGATTGAACCTTCAGTGCAAGGTAAGGAAATTTCCAATCCAATGCACCAATGTGCAACCAGTTTCATTTACAAAATAATTCCCGTTTATATTGTCCGGATAGGGTACCCTAGTTAGGCAATCCCCCAGTTAGTAGCCTCTAGATAGGAAACCCCTAGTTAGGGAGCCCCAACTAACCTAAATAGAGAAGGCGACGTGGGGGCGGCGCCGTAGTCTACATCCATGGTCAAGAGTATGCGGCGCCACAGTCCTGTAGGATGATACCAGTCAAGTTACGTTTTCTCGACAAGCCCTTTTTCTATTCAAGGACCCATTACGTGATGCGAAGGTACCCTTCCATATACTCATGTATAATTAATGATGTGAGTATTTACA
This sequence comes from Ceratophysella communis, assembly GCA_009869905.1. Classification (NCBI taxonomy): domain Eukaryota; kingdom Metazoa; phylum Arthropoda; class Collembola; order Poduromorpha; family Hypogastruridae; genus Ceratophysella; species Ceratophysella communis. Next base: position 4,726 of record VNWX01002845.1, on the reverse strand, counting down.
AAGGAGGTCAAGACCCCAATGCCCACGTGAACAATGATGCGAGTACTTACACAGGATGGCATGAGGCCATGCTAGTATGTACTTTGATGTGAGTATTTATACAGGATGGCATGAGGCCATGCTATTGTGTACAGTGATGTGAGTTTTTGTACAGATGAGCATGCCCCCATGCCATCGTGTACAATGATGTGAGTATTTATACATGATGGCATGAGCCCATGCTATTGTGTACTTTGATGTGAGTTTTTGTACAGATGAGCATGGCCCCATGCCATCGTGTACAATGATGTGAGTATTTATACATGTATGGCATGAGCCCATGCTATTGTGTACTTTGATGTGAGTTTTTGTACAGAACAGCATGGCCCCATGCCATCGTGTACATTGATGTGAGTTAATCTTACACCCAACTACTATCGCAATTTATCGTAATTCTTCGATTGGAGCGCCCAGGAAGCTTTAATTGTTTGAATTTCGTATTAGCAATTTTTAGTTTTTCTAAATTTCGAATGAGCGTTTAATTTATCAATAAATATATCCAATGATTGCAACCATTTTTTCAAAGTACTCGATACTTCCCAACCCTGAACAATTGAAACTAAATCGAAGCATGATTAGACAACCCAAGCATAATAAATCTAAAGCCACAAACTCTCAATCCCACGCACAAACGAAGATTCAGACATCCAAAACCAAAAGAAAAAAAACAGCTAAAGACACAACTTTTTGAAAGATCAGCCTCATCGAACTTTTCACTAGAAACCCGAACTCAATGCTAATGAATTCCTAATGGGAGTCGAAAAAAGAGAAAAGAACCCATTCTTCCTGTTTCTACCCAAAGATAAATGAGCCGACCAGATAGAGATCATGTCACATGATAAAGAAAGAACTTCTTTGGTTTAACTGTTTAGAGAACAAGAAGTATAGAATCGGATAGGATACGAAGTACCAGACTAGGGTGAGACGGTCCATAAACTTTTTCTGTGAAAATGCATCGGAGGAAGTGTACAGCTGCAGGTTTTAGGACTTTGACTCGTGAAATTCCGACAAACGAGACAAGGAAGGGCTTTCCTTCCAGTAGTAGTGCTATACACAATAGGAAATCCTAAGCAATTTATAGAACAGAAACAGAAGTCAGGCAAAAACAAATAAAGAAGAAATCAAGGCTCATCTGCTAACTGAATCAGGGAGAAGGAATTTCGGATTTTCAAATGCTTACATTACCATTTGAATTAGGTACCTATCTTATCTTGAATCTGAGAAAAATCTGCATTTTGAAGTTCTGAAGATTTAAATCAAGCTGAAATTTCAGTGATAACGTAGTTCATGGTCGGTCACAAATAAGCACAGATAAGCAAAATCAGTTGAATTTTAAAATCATTGATTTCAGATACGGGATTTTTTGCCAATAAATATTTTCCATCTAGAATACCTTAAACTTATAAAATAGGTTTTCCTGCTAATTTAACTCTTAATTTTGAAATTATTATGTAATTTTGCATGCCCTTGATTTTGTGATTTTGATACAGAATCCTCCATGCTACGCCTAGGCTTACGGCGCCGTAAACCCGCCATTTTCTATGAATAAATCCCAGCCAACTTAAATTTAATTATCGCCTCATCCCAAAACGTAGCCTGGACTTTCCTGGGTAAGATCAAGACCACGAATAAACTATAGTTTAATTCGTACAACTTCTCTTTTACCGGGCTCGGACGTACTAATGGAATACGGAAATACTGAAACCACTCCGGCTCCGACGAAACTTCCACACAACTCATCTCTGAACTCTGCTTCAACTTTCCCTAGGTATCTCTCCCAAAAGCTCTCCACTCCCCAAAAACTATTTTAGTCTGTCGTCGAGAGCCGAGATTCCTTTGCCTGACGACGCCTAATTCCATTTGGACTCATTCTCTATTTTAATTACTCCAAGAATAATTAGTGAAAATGAAACGAGACTCTCCTGTCGTCGGAAACTAAATGGAATTTGTTAGAAACCTTGGACGCTAAGGCATTAGGTACTAAAACGCCAACCTGTCTCAAAATGCTTGGAAATTGTAAGTTAACTTTTCTTCTCATCGTTTAGCATCTTGTCTGTAATGAATCCAGATCCACCTTTTGCATAATATTTTCTGTCTAGTAACAAACACAAAGATTAATCTGCTGTCTCCTCTACTCCCTAGCAACATCTGCAAGTTATACACACTCATGAAAGGAAATGATGCCTTAATTAATCGGATTGTTAATTAGCATTGAACATTAAATAAGCGTACAGAGTTTCCTGTACCGAAGCCTTATTTGCATAATGCTTATCTACAGTCCCTCCCTTCCCTGAACAGGCGTTGTCATAATGTCCTCTCGCTCATCCGTGTCATTAATATTAGGATAATGACAATGGCCAGTTCCGCAGGGGCCACTAAAAGCCAGGGGGACTACAAATGGAGTCCAATGAGATTCAGGAGGAGCAGCAGAGGGAAAAGAAACGACGACACTTCGGACTTGACAGTCAAATTGTCAAAATGGAATGGATAGAGAGTATAGCCGGGGCTAGAGAAAGTCAGTATGACACTGATAGGAACGTAAAGTGCATCGTACTTGCAAGACACATACGTGGAGGAGATCGCATATGTTGTGGACAGCGTCACAGTTGTTTTAAAAAAGAACAAGTGCAAAGAGATGATTCCCAGTTCGTAAATTCCCGATTCGTAAATTCCCTTTTCGCAAATTATTAAACGTCAATGCATTTAAATATACATTTAAAAAAATTAAAGCAGGCAAATATAAAAACGTTTTAGTGCATGTAACATATAAAAACGCTAACATAAATACAATGCTCAAGCCTATATTCTATTTTCTTATGAAGGTACTTGCGTGAGTTTTATAGTAAGCTGTAACTCGTAACTTTATGCATGAGGTTCTAAAATATAACATATCTTCCCATATTCCAGTCAAAATACGAGGGTAAAAGTATTTTACATAATAAGTGAAGGGCTGAGGAGACATCTTTGACGTGTTGCTAACTGAGGGGAATGGAGAGAAAGGCATAAAAAGAGTGAAAGCAGAGCTTTTTCTTCTTGTTCTCTTTCTCAATGCAATGCAATGCTTATATTTAAGCTAACCTTCTTCTACTCTTCTCGAAAGTAATCCACCTAGCATAACTCTTGAGAGAGAGAAAAAAAGTTTGATATGAAAATTGAAACAAACGAAGAAACTCTGTCTCTTCACTCGATTTTTTTTGTTCTCAATGGACCCAACTTTGGCTTTTAAACTGATCCTTTTTTGGTGAAAGTCGTATTTTTGGTCGAGCAGGGCAGGAGGGGTGGGACTTGGAAGAAAGTTTTGAGTATGTATTTGGGTGCATGGTGGCCAAAGTAATACACGCTAAACAACATTAGATATTCCTAGATTGCTGACAGTTACAAGCCACGGAGTTTTCATGCAGCACGTCTTTTTGCGATAAATTTTTGAGTTGTCGGTCCGTTTTTAGCTAGCTTAGAAATTCAAAATTTCAAAACCATACTAAAATACAAAATAATGAAGACTCATGACATGAGTGAAGAAAAACGCATGCCAATTTTGCTAGTCCACTGGCAGATGAAAATTTTGCATATCATCCGGTTGCAATTTTCGCAAATTCTTAGTAATTGCTAGTTGATATTTAGCAATTACTCCAAATTCTTAGTAATTGCTAGTTGACATTTAGCAATTGCTCCAAATTCTTAGTAATTTCTATTTGACATTTAGCAATTGCTCCAAATTCTTAGTAATTGCTACTAAATGTTTAGCAATTGCTAATAAATTCTTGGCATTTGTGAAATTTGAACTTTTAAACAGTTACATATATCCATAACCCATGGTAAAAAATTAACCTTATTGGTTATGGGGGCAGGCTTTGCTACGCAGAGTTGTATGATTCAGTCTCAAATCAAACTCTAATTTAAATTGTATCTCGAATTTAAAACTAGGGAGATGAAAATGCAAGCACGCCTCAGCACCTTGTAACGCATTGTTTAATACCCAAATCCTTCAACGGACAATTTCCCCTATTCCTCATTGAGACGAGGATATGAAACCAATCGGGGAAAGCCTCGCTTCACGTTTCCTAATCGTAGCAGTGTTGAGCCGAGACTTTCACTACTGGAAGAGTAGTTAGAGGCGACCAAGGGGTGAGAATAGAAATTCCTCTCTCTGTTCCTGAATCTCCGATAGAAAATTTGGAATTTATTCCCTTTGTAGGAGACCCCATTTTCTCTATGCCTATAGACCTATCACTGTCCCATGCTATGTACTCAAGTACCAACAGAAATCCTCATGAAGGGGAGGATTTATTCATTTTCATTTTCTCTATATGCTTCTTTCTTCGACGTACGATTCTGCTTGCCTGCGGGAGAAAGGGAAGGGCTGAGCTCACGGCAGCTTGAGATCGAAATGGTCGTAAACGTCCCTGTGGCTATGGCTATCACATTTTGGTTTAACCGAAGGCATGACGGCATGAGACCCTTCTGACGTAAAGAAATCTCGGCTTTCTCCGATGCAGCTTTCGCTCAGTCTGAGCCTGCAGCTTTCTATAATGCCCTACACATGCAGTCAACCGAGTTCTCATTGACGTGCTCCTCCATGCCCGATTTCTTACTGTGTAGGGAGAGCTCTCTAATGCCATGCACTTTCTTCCCCATTCGATTTGTCATTTATTGAAGGGATTTGTGGGGCAATCATGAAGAAAAGTCT
>VNWX01002844.1:0-11261 GCA_009869905.1 Ceratophysella communis | reverse complement strand
TGAGCTTCATCATTTGGAACAGCACTCGAGCTCCCACTCCGCCCATTCCCACCATGGCCCACCCACCGCTGACCTCTTGCAGTCATACTCTCAAATTAACCCGATTGACAAGCTCTATCTTATGCAAAATTCGTATTTCACTGACCCATAGTCCAACAGCAAAATCCAAAACCCAATTGTTCTAATATCCACCCGTTGTGCGTAAACTTTAAATACCTACTTTAAATACATGTTCGAATTTCAACTAAAAATCTAACTATAATTCGAAGTTAGTCTAGATAAAATATAAATATTAGTATTGAATGTATGAAATTTGGTTTAAAACATATTTGTTTTTTCTCTGCGAAAATCAAAAATCAAAACTTTATTATTTCCCTGAAGTCAAGCTCCTTTTTTTATGCATCATGAACCATCGAAAACTTTCACTGGCTTTCTCCCCGACTTGCTTTTACTGCAAAGCAATATGGTTCTCAAATTCTTATTTTAGTGAAGTTTTTTTCTGTTCCAGTCTATGTTAAAGTGCTTAGGTCATCGGAAGAAAGATGCAAGACGTATTAAATTCATAATTAGTTCGAAATAAACAACCGTTGAATTTTGTAATCAGTTTAATTTTGGGTATAGTCACATGAGCTGCTCATTAGTATCGAAACTATGTATTAAAATGTGCCCATAAGAAGCATAATTTATTTAATAATGACCAATTATATCATCGAAATTTGAGTCAAGGCATCGAAAAATTTTATTGTGAAAATCTGAAAAATCCTAACAAAATCCAATTTTTGACTTCAACAGCCATAATATTGCTCGCAGCGAAGTCTTCAGCTATTCGACTGGAACCCATTTCTTGAGAAGAATGGTGGTCGTCTTGGTTTATTCCTATTGTGCAGAGCTTTTCGCTTTCACTTGTATATTTTCTACAATAGAATGGCGAAAGCTGGGGATAAAGGCAGGAAAGATCGGAGGATTGAGGAGGGGACTGGGTCTGACTCCCTGCATTGGCATTCTTGTATCGTCTCCCTTACGAAATCTAATTTTTTGGCTTCAACAGCCATAATATTGCTCGTAGCCAAGTCTTCCACTATTCGACTGGAACCCATTTCTTGAGAAGAATGGTGGTCGTCTTGGTTTATTCCTATTGTGTAGAGCTTTTCGCTTTCACTTGTATATTTTCTACAATGGAATGGCGAAAGCTGGGGAGAAAGGCAAAGGCAGGGAAGATCGGAGGATTGAGGAGGGGACTGGGTCTGACTCTGACTCCCTGCATTGGCATTCTTGTATCGTCTCCCTTCCCACTTTATTGAATTCGAGTCCACGCACTAAAACCCTCCTTTTTCTACTACTTTCTTTCTACACAGCCAGGCCAGACGCTGCTGACTTGACTAGTGAAAGTCTCTATCAAATGCAGCAGGCGAGCTAGAAGCTACGAAATCCAGAGATCACCAGAGAGCTTCAGACTTCGACAAAATTCAGAACAATATACAGCTACTACGGTGGTCTAGCTAGTCTATCGATTCTTGGCAGGGTTGTATGTAGAATCTACATTTAAAAGCAGTGGCTATGCGGCTTTACCATTCAGAAACTCATTTTTAAAATTGCTGTTTGATTGAATAATTTATAATTATTCGTGGTTTTAAACCAGGTTCGGTTACGCTAGATTTAATACAGCCTTGAATTCAACAACTAGTTACTGCTGATTGGCATTTTTAAATTGCGGAATTGATGGCAAACTGTAGCTCCAGATTCTCAATACGCACAAATCTTGCATATTGACGAAATTTATTTAAAGCTTTTACATTTTGGATCTATTATTTAAAAATAAATGCTTCTTAAATTATTAGCTGGATTCGGAGCAGGCATGATTTACACTGCTGGCTTGATACAGATACCAAATACGCAGAAGATCATACATGCGAGTGTTATCGCTTTCCATGAAAGCACAATTTTGAAGATTGAGGCCATACAATCCTTCGCATTTCTCTCTGTTCTGAGCTTCCGGTTCCGGTAGCTTCAGGCCAAGAAACAAGAAATATTTTGGTATGCTTAGACTACACTTAGATCAGATAGCAGAAACAGAACAATGCTTCTGTAAATTCAGAAAAGTAGGTGCTACTGGCGTACAGGAAGCAAGTTTTTAAAAATAAATATAAAAAGTCAATATACTTGTACAAAAATATGATGCTCGCGCTTCCTCACTAAATTTATACTAGTAACTCATTCGATAGCTCATTATTTCAGAAATTTGCTACTGTATTGTCGAATCGGTGCTTTAGGTAAACGCACAAGAATACGGCGGCTCAAATTCCCGAAGTTAGCTGTTAGCTTAATATTTAACTGATCCTCCGATATGCTCACAAGAAGATCATTAAGAATTTTTAGGTTTTGCAGCTTTCCTTTGTAATCTGCAACTCAAAAAAACGAAGAGCTTATAGCATAGAATTTCAAGTCTAAAGAGAGGATCAGTGAAAGACGCGTGCTCTGACTTTTGGAGTTTCCTGTTCCATGTCAACTACGGATTCCTGATTCTAATTTTGAATTTGAACTTTTCTTTAAGGTCTTTGTATAAGGTTTTCACTTGACAAAAAAAGCCAAGAAGAAAGGGAGTGAATAGCAAATGAGCTTCTTTCTAGCGTTGTTGAAGCTGAGCTGAAGTGAATGCTAAAGGCTTCAAATTGCACTGCGAGAGTCAATGTACGTGGAGGATCGAGGATCAACCCGGGAGAAAGCTTCGGAATGCATATAATTAAATACTGAAATTGAATACGACTTCGTTTTTTAGCTTGCTACTCGACAGGGGAATAGAGTTCTTCGGAACCCTATTTAAAATTCACAAAAGGCATGTCTTTCGAACTTTTTTTTAGTCTAGGACAAAGTCGATTTTTAGAGCCGCGAGCGGAATTATATGACAAAAAAAGCCAAGAAGAAAGGGAGTGAATAGCAAATGAGCTTCTTTCTAGCGTTGTTGAAGCTGAGCTGAAGTGAATGCTAAAGACTTCAAATTGCACTGCGAGAGTGTACGTGGAGGATCGAGGATCCCCCCGGGAGAAAGCTTCGGAATGCATATAATTAAATACTGAAATTGAATACGACTTCGTTTTTTTAGCTTGCTACTCGACAGCGGAATAGAGTTCTTCTGAACCCTATTTAAAATTCACAAAAGGCATGTCTTTCGAACTTTTTTTTAGTCTAGGACAAAGTCGATTTTTAGAGCCGCGAGCGGAATTATAGGGTGAAAGCAGTCTGGTTACGAACGAATATCCATTTTCAAACCATTTAGGTATAATTTAACAAAAATCATGAAAGTTATGGTCTGCCATTTGAGCAGTTTAATATTCCATAGGTTCAGTTATTTAAAATTTGAAGCTCAAGTTGCTTAGCGTAAGCCGTAATTTTTTACTGAAATGTGCTAAATTGCATTTTCAACTAACAGACAACTTCTAAAATAATAAGCAAAAAAATTAAAGCAATATTTCTTTGGGAATTGACCTGAAAAGAAGTTTCAGCTATTTGTTAGAAATGCCCTTAAAATTCCTGCAAAATTTATACATCTAAATATCCTAAATATATATGAATTTAAAAAAAAAATTGAGCTGCTTTCGTTGTATAGAAATACATACAAAACATGGCCCATGCATCGTAACAAAGAGTTCATATTTAGTGCTTTATTTAATTCTTATTTAATAAGAATTACGAAGTACTTGACAATTCGTATAAAATACATATTTTATCATTACCGAACTGCTTAGATTGGAAACAGACTGAGAGCCTATGTAATAATAATAAGGATCACACACTGAAGATGAGAACAGGTATCAGTACAGAGTAAGGTAGTTACGAATCCGGCGAAAATAGGAGATAATGAAGCAGCATCATTATAAAAATTCCTGCAGCGCTGCAGGTTCTACTGCTTGGCTTCCCTCCGTGAAGCATCCTGAAGGAGTTGGATATCCACTTCACCATCCGGTAATTGGACGTAGCGAATGACGGATCCTCGGATGAAACAATTCTTCACTGACAGCTGACATAATCAAAGAAACAGGTTATTATGACGTGTGTCAGAAATAATGATGAATGGGGTAATAATTTAGCTTTTTGCTTGATGAAAGTTTTACACGAAATAAATTAACTAATCATCTCAACTTACGATGTGTGGATATTTGTCTGGGTCCGTCACGCTGATGTCCAGCAGTTTTATGTTTAAGTACTGATCGACGGAATGTAGGGTTCCACAAATTCTAGATATAAATTAATTGTTTCATTAGTTAGTCACAATTTTGATTTAGTTGTATTTGACTACAATTTTTTATTTATCGACAATGCTTCTTCTTATCATAAAATAGAATTGACGAGTTGTCTTTGCCGAAATTGCTAGGGTATAAGGTCTAAGGTCTAAAGTTATTAGTCAAAAATTTTCAATTTTCAATTATTGAATAAACTTACGCCAAGTCATTTTTCAGCTCAACGACCACCTCTTTGTTGATTAGAGATTTGAAAAATGAGTAGAATAACTGTAATATGGAAAAACAAAATAATTGTAAAAATGCTCGTAAAATAAAGCATCACATCTTTATTCATTATTATTGCTCGTATTGAACAATCTACTTACCATTTTGTGTAGGTGTATACTTCCGTAATAATCAACTGCCAACTGCTGATTGTTCCAAAGGTCACTGAAAAGAACATTCCAACTGGGTTAAAATTGTACTTGATTAGAAGGTTAGCTGTAATATTAGTGCCAATAAGTATATTAATTTTCATTTTTAAAAAATCTGCAAGAAATTGTCGAGGCTCGATTCGGACCACAAAAATGGATGCTTCTTTTTATGCCGCATAATGGCAAAAAGTGTTTTTCAACACATACATTTACATACATTTGTATTATACAAAACAGACGGATAATTGTAATTGTTTAAATGCCAGTAAGTGCAAAACAATGGGACATGGCATAATGAGATTCTTAATTACGCATATATGCTGTATGCAAAAACACGTTTTAAATTTAAATTCTTATCGTTAAATGATGATGTTGGTTAGGTTAGGGGATAAACCATTTTCATTATATTAATTGATCGCATCTTGTACCGCGCGCTGCCTCGCTTGATGTGCTTAAGCATTTAGGTAATCCTGCATAATTGATAATGCTTAAATTTGAAATTTATGCATACTTTTTCTATTTTACTTTTAAATAATTCAAAATTACAATTCGAAATTTAATAACAGTTTTAAGTAAAACTACCTAATATGGCGGCACCGTTCTCCGGAATATGATGCTAGGTTCCCACAGCTCGGTACCAAGAGTGTCCAAGGTCAAAGGTTGAAACTTTGAGTTCCACTTATTGACATGAGCTGTCACTTGGAAACGATATCAGATATTATTACCCGCGCCGCTGCTTGACTGCGTTTTATTCAAATTTAAATTTCCGCGCTCTGGTCAGCTAAAAGCAGCGGGAGATTTTGAAAGAGTCAAAACATTACAGTGCACAATTCCGGTTACCTTTCAAATTCAAAGCGGATTTCTCACTTGTCATCGGAAGTTCAGTTGTCAATCTTTGTCCACTGTCCATCGTCACTTTTGTGAGCTGCTCAACGTTTGGAGTGACCTAGGTCAAACAAGCAAGATGTCAACTAAGCTCGGCAAGTTTGTCTACCCTGAAGTGGAGAACGGCCCTACGCAGCATCACTTCTCTCCCTACACAGACAATGGAGGGTAAGCAAAGCTCTAAACAAATGACAAGCATTTAAAATACAAATATTAAATGCTGAAAAATACTATAATAAAAGATGGTACTAATAGATTTTAATTTATAGACTTTATAAGATATTATTACCATACATCTTTTTTAGGATATGTGATATTTTGTATCTAAACGTCCATAACTTTGTGTACGCATTACGAAAGGCATACACAAAGGTAATGGGCATTCACATAAGGATGAAAGAAGATAAGAACAAATGTAAGAGTTATTTGTTCTTGAATTTCAACAATTTAAATCCAGAATAAATACGATTAGATCAATATTGCTGTACTACCAAAATAAATTCTAAGGTTGAAGGTGTTCCGGAGCCGAAAGCCGTAGTCCGAATCCGAACCACTCTACCGATGACCGACTAATTGCAAATTATGCTATCATGCGGATTGCAAAATAGTTATTTGCCATTTGTTAAACATCATAGAAGTAGAGCATAGAGAGTCGATAATTTGGTTTGGTTGCAGATGAATAGATTACGAAACCGTTATCAAATATTTTCCTAGGTAATAAGTAATTAAATAGCTTGATTTTCATGATGATTTTCGTCTCTATCAATCAACAGGAGCATTGTCGCTATCGGAGGCCCTGGATTTGCATTGATTGCATCTGATACGAGACTCAGTACTGGCTACAGTATTCTGACCCGTGAACAATCAAAGCTTCATGTCTTGAATAATGGAATTGTTTTGGGTTGTTCTGGCTGCTGGTGTGATGTCCTCACGCTCACTCGTCTCATTGAGGCTCGAATCAAGGTGAAGACTTGTGATCTAATTTCGTATATCAACCAGTTACTTACGAAATCTGAATTTGGTTACACGAGTTATTGTTCTTTTTGTGCAGCTGTACAAGCATGAGCATCAAAAGCAAATGACTACCGGAGCAGTGGCTCAGATGTTGTCCACAATGCTGTACTACAAGCGATTCTTTCCCTACTATGTGTCCAATATTTTGGCTGGATTGGACGAACATGGAAATGGAGTTGTCTACAGCTATGACCCTGTTGGTCACTGTGACAAAAATACTTTCCATGCTGGTGGATCTTCCGGAGCTTTGTTGCAGCCACTTTTGGACAACCAGGTAAGTACACTGTCTTTCTGCTGGCATTAATCACTTAGAGCAGGGAGCAGATTGACCTACCTGACCACTGACATGTTTCTGTGCTTCTGTAGATTGGTCACTTGAACATGCAAATCAAGCCCAAGGAGCCATTGACGATTGAAAAGGCTCTCTGCTTGGTCAAGGATGTTTTCATTTCTGCGGCTGAACGAGACATTTACACTGGTGATGGAGTCATTATTCAGATCATTACTAAGGACGGCATCAAGGAAGAACGCTTCCCACTTCGTCAAGATTAAAAATAAGATCGAATAATCAGCGTTAAATCTGTTGAACAAGAGAAAGCTCGGTTTCGCTTCATTTCAACACTAAACTGATCTACAAACTATCCACTTTATACACACAGTAAAATATTAATAAATGGTCCAAAGCTACAGTCTGTTTTGGATGACTTTATGTTCTTACTGCAAGATTTTAAAAGTTTCGACCAGCTTTTAAAATGGATTTTGGTGAAAAATCATAGTTTAACCACAGGACAGAATTATGCGCAGTTTCAATGGTATCCACTAGCCAGTTGTTTCGAATTTCCAAACGTAGCCAGTCAAGCGTTTTATTGAAACTTATGCCAAATTAAAATTACAAATTTACTTTGGTCAGTTATACGTTATACATAATTATTACGAAGCAGGACCATGACCGCTCATGTCAATAGCAAATATACAATTATGAGGCTCACGTGCTTCAATTTTAACCTATTTAACCTATGACTTTAATATTAAATGATTGTAGATCAGGCCTGCACGGGAAATCAAGAAATAGGGGAATTAAAGTTTAATTCTAATACTAGAAATCACTAAGCCAGAGTTTGACCTTGACCAGACAATGCTCTCTCGTGCAAGCCTGTCGTCCGTTATTTTAACCGTTCTGTATTCCTAATGCTCTGTTTCGATATGTAGCACAGCATGCAGAATTTCGCCCATCAATTCGCCCAGCATTCAACTGAAAATGTGTAAAATGAATAAGTAATCAAAGGATAACACCACTGGAAAGTGTACGTTTCAAAGATTGCTGTACATTTACTTATATTCCATAACTCGTTTGAAAGGTTACAGATTCACACACATACAGTATAATTATTAGAGCGCTAATCGAATTATGATTGTATGCTCCATACGTGAAATTACGATAAGGAGCGGTTATGAGAAAGATATACTATTTTTGAGGATACAGAGCCACACACACGCGTCGATTGGAGAGATCGTAGAAAAGGTTCAAATTTTTAGCTTCATTCAGACATAAATTTTGACGTAGAAGAAGATTTAGAAACGCCCTCCGAGAAAGTTAGTTTGGCCCAGGAAAGGAAATGATTTTGGTCCAACTTACTTTTTCCCAGAGGGCAAGGCCAACGGCTGACCCTTGTCCTTGCCACGAAGCTTTAGTTCTGGAATTACAAGTAAAACATGATAAGCAACAATGCAGGCTCATAATTGACAAAACTTTTAAAATCTAAAAACAGCACTTGAAATGTTAGCTTATCGGTTTAATTATTGTTTGAACTTACCAATGACCCGCTCAATCTTTCCGAGGATCATTTGGTTTGGAATGCCACGTCCAGCTTCGTAGTCAGTGATAACTTGGGGTTTCTCGTTGATTCGCTAGTTTTATAGAAACGTAAACAGTTATAACTCTAATGGAAGTTTATAGCTTGTGATGTTTGAAATTTTCTGCATACCGTGGCCAGTTCCTTCTGGGACAATCCTTTGGCTTGACGTCCTTGCTGAATGAGCTTGCTCACATCCAATGAAACGTGATCATGTTTCAGTTCCTCAGTTTCACGGTCCAGTTTCGTGGTATTCAAAGTTGTTCCTTTTTGCTTATTCGTAGCAGCTGCAAACTTTTGCTGAGTTTCAACAGCAAGTCCAGTTCGACGAGCAGTGTTAACGGCCTTCAGAATACGAATAAAAGGCGAACTATTAATCTAAACTTTTTAACTAAGGCCTGCACTTGCTAAAAGTCCGTCGGTGTATCAAATAAAAATTGTTTTTCAACTGGCCGGAATATTATTTCAGGTGAAAAGTCAACAAATAGTATTTGCAGTTGAACTGCGGTGCTGAATAAGAATAACTTATCAGCATTTCCGTGTCTATCGGGGATATGGAAACAGCATGCGGTTGCTCATTGAACTTTAAATACAATAGAGCGTGAGCGGTCATATTCTGTTTCCAATCCATGTTATTCCAGTTGTAAAAAAGTTATCCTAACTGAGCTAAAAACTGATCGCAGTACTTTACGTAGACAGATGTTTCATTTGTAATGCGGTACAACGTACAACTGCCGCAGTACAAGGCAATCGAAGAGGAAGTTCAAAGTTGCCCGTTGCTCATATGTCATAATCAACATTTGGCATCCCTAGTAAAATATCTAATACCTAATTACAAATTCAATTTATGATTAATGTTATTGTGCATAATCATTGCAGATGTCGTCCCCCGCCTGGTTAATCTCTCGTCGTGCTACCGCGATTGAAGCTACGCCATCTTATTACGTGTTTTACTGGTGACTTGAATAAAAAATCTAAACCGAAGTGCAAAGGTATTGGCAGAAATGTCTGCCAAATTCAGAAGATGCGCTCACAAGATACGCAGCAATACACAGTAGCCATACCAGTTAATTTAGAACATACATAATTATATAATACCTAACAAAAAATAAGGCGTGTTTCATTTATTTATTATTTTTAATGTCAAATGTACCTGCTCGGACTTCATGACAGATGCCTTGGGCAACTTCTTGCGCAAAATTGTTACTTCCGTATCCATGATAGAACCGTTTGTTGGATAATCAATCCGCGTAGACTTAGATAACTGGTTTAATTCAATTGATGATTCTTCCTTGACTTTCGCCTCGTCTGTCTGCTTGCTCTGGTTCACACTGAATCACCTGCGGAATCAGAGACAATGAGCTAATGAATTAGAAAACACGAATGGAATTTATTGACTCACTGTCATCAAATCAATAGCGTGATTAATGATTAATTTACTTACGTTTTGTTTACTGTAATTTTCGATTATCCGAGTTGACCACGTAACACGAATACAAGCAACGCAATAACACGGCTGATATTTCAGCAGCCCTGTTGACCTGAAATAGTTCGTAAACATTAGAGTTATCCATAACTTGTCATATAATATTACGCTAGAGCACATTATATCCAGCGGTAAAGTTATGGCAAGTTACACAAAAACTTTATTTAGCATTTCCAGGCTGGCCCACTGGCTTGATTTGCATTTACATCCGTTTTGTACTGCCTTTCGTAATTAAATACATTTTGGTTCTGTTTGAAAACTGCATTGGTGGGATGAGGGTAAAGTAACGTAAATAATAACCTAAAATAATTAGGGCTAATCTGTTTTCAGTTTTATTACTCAAATATCTCAGCGCTCATTAAAGGAAACTATATTTTAAATCAATGTACTTCAAGTTCTTTTAATTATGGCATGGAACATGGAACGGAGGTAATGATTAATCGATTTAATAAACTAATCTAGGTGCAAATGTACTTACGTTCTAATGAAAAATGGTTCCAGATGCGAAATTAATCAATAAATAGGTATTTGTTTTGAAATTATACGTGAATGTAGACAATATTTGAACGAAGAACCAGAACCCAGTTACAGTGTCTATATTTTATGCATCTCTATTACAAATAATTGATATATCTGATTGATGTACAAAATTATAATATAATTTCATTTTTATCGAAGGAAATCATGTTACTATTTTTTTTTATTTTACCCTCTATCCTATTACCTATACGGAAATAAAATTATTACTACTGGACTACGCTAATATATCAGGACATATTTCGAAATCGAATCCGATACGGAATTATATAATTGACAGCCTGTTGCGCTGATAAAATTATGAAATAACCTACCTACTTGAAAATTACACAAACCTTAGAATCTAAGGTCTCAAATCAAATCAATCAATCAAATCAATCAAATCAATCAAATCAAATCTAAGGCTTAGATTTGATCTTCATGCAACGCGTGGGCCAGCTTAGTATTCCCAACCTCGCATGGCTTTGAAGTTCATAATTCCGCGGCATCACGGCGGAACATCTCCCGTGTGGCATGGCAGTTGTGCGGCGTGCAAGGCAAGGAGAGTTTCTCGTGTGAAAAGCCGTCTGGTTTAGTTATTCATCGGTCTTTGGTCTCTCTTCAATTTGGAATTATCCGGAATCATGGCCGACAGGTGCGTGGTCCTCAACTAATTGTCCACTCGTGTCAGAGTCAGAGGTCAATCATTAGTGTAGCTCTAATTGTAATATGTTATTTTGTTTACAGCAAGAAGGCTGCAGCAGCCGCCCCGAAGGTTGGCAAACCCACGGCCGGCAAGAAGCTCCCCGCCGTCCCAGAATCCATTCTCAAGCGTAGGAAGAAGAATGATGTCTCC
>VNWX01002843.1:0-11262 GCA_009869905.1 Ceratophysella communis | reverse complement strand
CAGTAAGCTTGCAGAGCGTCTATTCAGAAAGTCTACATATTTACATAAATTGCATACACAAAATATCGGATTTTAATGTCGAGAACAAGCTTTCATTCGATTCTCGATTCTAGGCTAAAATCGCACGGAGCTTGAGTCGTTGATTCACCCACTTTATTTTCAGATTACCTCTGGACTCTTCAGGAATGATGGCTACTGGAATATGGCCCAACCCGGTAAGCCAGAATTACTTAAGAAGCATTAGACAATTTTTATCGGCTATCAACCTATTAGTTTTTTAATATAATGCTCAATTTTAAACTCGAGTGTTTTTAAACGGGTAACTGGCGTGAAAGCTAAAATAATTTCTTTTGCTGTAACAAAAAAATTTATTTATTTGAGTTTTACAGTTCAAAGCTGTTCAGAAAAATGATTCTTACCTTTTAATAGTATTAACGGTATGTAACTATGTCTGGTCTGCTGACTACGGAAGTTTAAACTTTCGAGTAAAATCGCATGAAAACGGCTGCCGCACGTTCCTAAGAATATTAATCTAATTTCGTTTTTCCCTTTTCAAATTTTTGCATGGACTTTGCATGTTTCCCTGAAACCCTCAAATTGCATGACCTGCGACCTTAGATGACTCAGATGACGGAGGTTACTTCGACAATGAGCCCTTTGAAGTTCATACTCGTGGAATTGATAGCCTTGGCGGCGGACGTATTCTTCGCCGGAGTTTCGGTGGGGATCTCGACGGAGCTGGTGAATGGGGTAATGGGAAATCTTCATGGAGATTTGGGGGATCAGATCGGATTTCAGGTAAACGCGGTGGGGGACTCGATTCCTTGGGCCGTGGGAATCTTCTGAAAAGGGCACAGGGATTGACTTCTGAAGATCAACTTACGGCTATGTTCAGAAATTATGTTAATTCGGGTCGGATGAGCGGAAGCAATTCTGGGCATCGGAGCCTCGATTCTTTGGGCAAAGGGAACATTTTGAAGCGATCCGTGTAATTTTAAAAATTCAAATTCTTGTAAATTCAAAATTTAAAAATTTCTCTAGATTTACGAAAAATGCATGTTAGGTTAAGGGGAGAAAGTCCGGTATGCTTTCTCCGGGGCGATTTTCCCAGATGCTTACTGCCGCTAAATTAGGGCCACTTTCACCGCTGCTTTCTCCTGAATTTTACGTGGTATTTAGCCTGCACTTTCTCCGGCTAAATTCCTACCGCGACGTTTCATCCGTGGGTTTTCTCCCGGGACTTTCTCCTGCATGACTTTCTCCACAAAAATCAGTAACTACACTGTATTCAACGTTAGCCTAATGGGAAATCTAGAAGTAGTAAACGAAAACTAGAGCCTTCAGGGCTTCTTTCTTTTCGTGAAGTTTTCAAGGAAATCGTTTGTTCATTCAATCCATTCTTTTAATCGTAAAACAAACTCTTGGACTTTCGACTTTCTCCTTGACTTTTTTCGCCCATGGGGAAAGCTTTAACTTTGGCTATAGAAAGCTTGATTAAAAGTAAAATAAAGAATCGAAAGGCATTTGGAATGTGGGGCTTGTAGTGTATAACATTGCATCTGGACTTGATGGACGGAAGGAATTCATTACTTAGCTGAGTTTAGCCTAGCTTGAATTTTTCTGTGTTAAAGTTTGGAATTTTCTTAGTATTTCGCGTTGAAGTTTGGCTTTAAATTATTCTATTAAACTCCAGATTCCACGATTTTTTAATTAGCTAATCAACGTATTAAATATGTAACGAGAAATTTCACGTTCCATTACTAAATTCGGATATCGATGGCTTAACCGACGGTAACATAGTCTTAAATACGTGTAATTGAAGCATTCTTCAGTTCAACTGAAATACGAAATACCTGAACTGAGACGGAATTTAAGGTCAGGCCCTTGGCTTGACTTCTGATCTCTCTAAATGCTATTCGATTGATACCAAAACCCATTGAAAATTCGTCTGTATTTGACTTAAAGCCCGACTACTTGACTTTAGCCTCTTGAATTCACGAATTTGATCATTTTCAACATGTTCTTGGCTTCAGAATGCCTTTTATGTGCACGTCTGTGGTCTGTATATCTAGTTACTTAAATGTAATTGAGCCCTTGCATCCTGTAAGCTACTGTAATGCCTGTAACTCTGTAATCTTAAAATTTGACGTATCTGCAGATACGTATACGTAATAGTCGATAGTCGTTAGATGAGCCTTTGGATCCTTTAGAATTTAAACTTTAAAACCAATTTCTCTAATTGAAAATTCAGCAATTGAATGAACCAAGAAATTGAACTTTCTGAAAACGAAACTGATGAAATAAATTGCGATTTTTTTTGCATTAAAACATGAAACGCTCTTGTATTGTTCAACAGCATGCTCCTTGCCCTAATTTTCAATTTAGCTCTCATTCAACCCCTTTTAGATGCTAGTAATTCTTTAGATCTCCAGCTGGGTTTTTCTTTGTGAAGGTCTCCAGGTCCTCTGCTTCCAGGGACGCAAGTTCCGGTGGGGGTCCATTCAATGACAAGTCAATATATACTCTAAACGCTAACGAATCGTTTCAATTCAATCTCTATAGTCTTTTGATCTTTTTACTTTAATAATGCGATAGTTTAGGGATTGTGGTTTGCATGCTAAATATTTACATGGGGTCAGATAGATACGTATGTATGTATAGCGTTTTTGATTTTGATCTTTCCTCGCCTTAATTTCATACAAATATTGGCTTTAAACAAGAAAATGCACCGAGTTTCCTATAAAAATTTAAGCATGCTAAATGTAGAAAACGAAAATTTCATAAGTTTTGAAAGCTCAATTTTTCGGTAAGTATTTTATTATTTTAATTTATAACTTCAAAGCCGTTCATATATACAAAATATTTTGGGTTAAAATAAATTGCGGCTATATGCGGTTAGGTTAAATATAACAGTGTAATGTGACTACAGGATAATTCGAGTCTTTTTACATAGTTAAATTTAAATGCATGAACCTAAATTAATTATTGCATTACCCGATTTATGGATGATGCTTGCATGCCTGCACGGAGTACCGCACGTCTTTTCTCAGCTCAAAACCAGTAAGTAAATATTAAAAATCATGTTTTATAAAAAAAAGATGAAAATCTCTTCATATTAGCTATCATTGGCTTACATGAACTACAGTGCAAATTAGGTTACATTTTACATGAAATTCATGAGAATTTTCGCTGAATCTGCATGTTGTGCGTCTTGGAGTCACGTAAACGACTCAACTACTGCAAAGTTTAGCTTTTTTTAGAAATATTAGTACGACATTTACCGCTAAATTTCTTAATTCGTAATTCATTGAATTAAACGTTAATTTTTCCATATAAATTTATAATTAAATTTCCAGTTGAGCGCATCTAGCCAATTCGCAAATAGGACGCTGTGTAGCCGTGGGCGTCTAATTTTCAGAGAGAATTTAATAAGAGCGCAACCACCTGAAAATCTTGGAGTTATGAGGTTTTAGCAAATTTTACACGGAATTAATTGAGCTTATGATTTTAATTAAAGTTTTGTGATGTGGGAGTTTATGAAATTATGCTGGTTTTCCAGGTGCTCGTCCGCTAAGAAGTCGATTAGACTCATTAGCGGGACAGACGTTTGGAGCTCAGAAGAGATTCGATTCGCTCAGGTGAGTTGCATAATTGCTTAGCGGAAATGCTGACGAAAATGCATGGACAACAAAAGTGATCTCCATATTTAAAATTCCAATATATTTTAAATTTCCTATTTAAAAAAATCTAGTGGCTCCACATTTGGAAATCAAAAACGAAACTTTGATGAAATTGATCGTGCTGGATTTGGAAGTTTCGTCAAGAAGAATTTCGATGAAATTGATCGAGTTGGATTTGGATTCAATAAAAGAAATTTTGATGAAATTGATCGTACGGGCTTTGGATCATTTGTCAAACGAGCTGCCTAAATCAATTATAAAACTCTAACACCTACGACAGCTCCAAATCCAAAAAATTTCTAATTTCTAAAAAAAATATATATGGTTTCAAAAAATTCTAATAGAATTGCATACAGGCAGATCCAAAATCCAGGCTAGTATTTAAAACATATACTATTATACTGTAGAAATAAATATAGTGGATTCTGCATTTCTAGAATGAATACTCTAGCATATCGCTGTACATTTATAATGTATTATTTAAATATGAAAAATAGGCTCAAAACTAATTGCCAAAAAATGCTAATTGCACATGAATATTTAACAGCGCTCCCTCCGGTAAATGCAAAATGTATTTGGCTATAGTACGCAGGGTGAATTCGTTTATCTAGCGGGCGATAAAATGACTTAATTAGGCACAAATACGGCGATATATCGCCAAAATAATTCGTCGCCAATTTGCGTCATAATCGCTCCAAAAATCAGGCATTAGGCGCCTAATTATCGCCAAACAATAGTGTGAATTTATGGCGGAATTTAAGCCAGATTAAGTCATTTTATCGCATTTTCAGTCTAACTAAATTCCAAATTAATATTCCTGAATTCTAAATGCTAATTTAATTTAGTGGTGCAGAGCTGGACCCTGAATTTAAAAATTCTATTCTTATGGAGATTTCTGCGTAGAAAATACCAAGTATTAATCATGTTCCTGCTGTAAATAAGGTAGCGTTCCGAGTATTGAAATAATTTGCGGCCCCGTGATCGCAAATTATATCAATACACACTCTAATGTAAATATTAGCCCAAAATTTAAAATCCATGAATAAAGACAGAAAAATTGGTGTTTTAAATTCGGTTAAATATCCGTCAGAGTATCATCTTTATTTCAAGTCATAAATGCTATAATCATTTTTAGAATATCTCTTGTCTTTTGTCGTAATATCTGGCTTAAATATTTCCTTTATACAAATATAATAATAGTTATCATTTACCACAGTCCGTATATGTTCATAAATGCTTAGGTAATTCACAACTTTTGATCTTAGGTTAAATATTTTAAATAGCACAGCCATAAGCCACTGGAAATACTTCAAATTCTTAGGAAATGCTTCACATAAATGCTTGTCTCCTATAATCCATGTTAGCTATCATAGTTTCGATGCTCCACGTTAAGGATTTTGGCTTGATTTCGTTTTTGGTATAAAAATACTTAAGAAATGGCTATGGCTGCCAAACCAAACCAGGACTATTGAAACGAAAGCTTATGAAATCACACGGACGTTTTAATTCTAAATTCTAACAAAGCAAAAATTCATTAAATAGGAGCTAATTGAAATATAATCTTTAGTTTAGAATAGCCTTTAGTTTGTACTTTCAAGTCAAAGATATATAATAGTAATTTGAAACGGGTATCAGGATCCTTAATTAGATCTCCTTGGATCAAAGACATGACGCAACACTGAATACATAAAAATATTTAGTTACGTGTCACGCGTCAGGCGGATCACCCACCGGAATTGAATATTGAATTACTCGGGAGAAAACGAGATTGAAAATTGAAATCGTAAACGTATCTAGTAATTACAGTAAATGAGGTTAGTCCATTTTGCTGACAATAGACGGGAAGCGTACGAGACGAAGTTGAGAGCCGTAGTCACATAAAATCGCATCAGCACAGCCCATGATCTGTCGAACAAAGACTGTATTGTCCCGATGACCGAGGCGTACGGCCCGAACCGCATCTCCACTTCGTACGTCCCATACAATTAGTGAACCCTGTTTCAGAGACAATACGACAATACCAAATCGGATTAGCTTGCTTCATTACTTAAAGCAAGAGCATGCATTCAACAAATTCGACATTTAAATAACGGACGAAACTTGCATAATAATGGTCAATCGTGTGCCAGTTACGGTTTATTACCTGTTTACTGCTTATCAGCAAATTATGAGTAAGCATCACGAGGCTGGAGCAGTAAGTGTGGTTCTATAATAGGCAAAAGAATCAACTCGGTAAATAAATTAATTCACATAATTATTATATATTTTCCAACAACTTACCAGCTGTATCGTATTGAGTAAATGCCCCTGAAACCTCTCCCACACGCTATATCTTATCATCTCCTCCAGCACTTATAATGTAACTAGCGGAATAGGTAAGTGCATTGATGGGTCCATCATGAGCTTGAATGGAGTACATGCACATTCCTGGAATAAAACAATAAGTAATAAATTACTATTCCCGTTTTACGTAAAACTTAGAGTTCTGAATCCAGAAAATCAATTAACGGAACGAGATAAACAACAAATGATCATCTTCCCATAGTGCAAACGAAAATACCTGCAGAAACTTTCTGAATTCGAAGAATACTTTAAAAAATTAAGACTACTTTTGAATCAAGATGAGTGCAAAGTTTTGAGGAACCTATGCAGTTATTATGGGAATAATATAAAACAAAGTTGATCCGCACCTGTAACGAGATCCCAAACGCAAAGCATTCCATCTTGACTGGCACTCCCAGACGTCATTGGTGAGATCTTGTCAATAAAAAGACAGGTAATAGGGCCATAGTGCCCATGGAGCGTGTAGAGCGGAAGATGATCTTCTAATCTGAACACCTGAAGGATAAAAAAAAATATGTTAGCCGTTTTTCTAAAACTTTCACCGGTAACACATGGGTGTATTTTTTCAAATCAAACCTTCAGACAATGATCCTGACTTCCGGTCAGAATGCGACCACCCTCAGAATCAAGGCAAGTAATAGGTTGCTGTATGAGCCTTGAGCGTCGTCAGCCAATTACACCGGATATCCGCATCCAGTGAGTACATCGACGTACGACTTTCTCCGCTTTCACCTGTATGCCCTGGAACTAGAAAATCAGAATGGGATTACCAACCACGAACTTTACATAAATTATACTCACATAATTGCAAGTTACAAATATTCTCAAACGGTGAAATAAGCTGTCTTGCAGCTATTTTGAATAATTCGTTCATTTACATCTGTGATAAAGCGAAGGGCTTTCTCTGGACGGTCCCTGCCCATTTGAACTTGACTCAACTTCTATAAAGTCTAGGGAACCACTAATTCGAGCAGCTACGACTCGATTGCCAATTAGCTTGATGCACATTACACCAGCTCGGCTTTCGTCGTCATAAACGCACTAGAAAAACGAGAAAAATAATTAAAATGCTGAACTTATAAGCTAGACAAATACTAATACCGTATCTTAAAATTATGACTTACCTTGAGCTGTCCCGAAAATGCATCCCACAACTCAATTCGACCAGTCCCCGTGCCCACTACAACTACATTTTCTTGACAATCCAAACACCATATTGGTGGTACAGAATCGGAATCAGCTTCGCTAATTTTCTCTAATGGACTTCCCACCCGAGAATCCGGTCGATGCAAAGAGCCACTTCCAATTCCAGTATTTAGATTCAATTGGTCTAAATTAGAGTATGACGTACTCTTCATGTTGACATTACTGTAATTTCTCAGAGGAGTTGTTGCTGTCGTATTCTCTCCTAGCCCGGAACCTTCAACTGGAATTGGAATGGGTTGAGATTGATTATGAAGCGTAGTTGGGTTCATTATGCTTTGGGAAGGAAACGAGGAAGTACGACGATGATTATGGATTGGATTGAATTCATAATTATTCTGTAGCGTGGACGTTATGGGTCCAATATTCTGGAGTTGAAATTGGCTACCAGCTGGAGAATAGGAAGATGAGCTGGAGCTATTTCTTTGAGGAGCAAATTGGCGGGGTGTAAGGATTGGATTGATTCGGTGAGAAAACTGTGGGCGAATCTGGAGTGCCCTGATGTGAATATTGTCCAGGAAAATTGGGTTGCGAAAAACGACCGCTTCGGTTTAGAAGTTGTTGAGGTCGAGTTTCAAAAATGCTTGAAGCTGTTACTGGAGGACTTTGAGACATTATGAGGCCATTGGCTGTCGGGGGTGAGGATCCTGCAATGGAATCGCCGTCTGACCCTGGAAGGTAACTCAGGTTATCTTCGCTAGGGTTCCGGGTCGCTAGGCGCTGGAAATATCTGAAACGAGGAGATGACGAATTACTACAAGGTTTTCGAAATGCTAAGGCTGTTATTATTTAAATAACATATCCGTAATGGATTACCTTCTCCGATCCACCGTGACAATATTGTCCCCTGTGGTCGTATTCCAAATTTTTAAGACACCAGAGAGACACACACTTGCAATAATGTTTCCATCACTTCCCATACACTCAACTTCCTGGGAATGTCCATCCAAAACCAATGGAACGGCCTCGAATACGACCTGAAGTAAAATTTAATGGATTAGATTGAATTAATTAATTATTTAAGGAAAATATCCTTTGTAAAACCAGTACCATTCTACTCATTATTAAGCGGGTACCTGAGTGTAGAACTCATGGGAGGACTCGGAACTATTTTTCATCCAGCTCGACCTCCACTCTGCGTAATTTCTTGAACAGATGCACTTGTAACAAACGACGAGCGTGTAGGAAATAAAAATGATACTTGGAATTGCGAGCAGGACTTGTTAGTGCGAGTTCGACTGGGGAACTTGGGATGTACGGATCTTCCCATGACGAGAATGAATAAATGAACCCAAGCTTCCCAAATTTCCCGGCTGGAGTCACGGTCGGAATGTTCCCGTCGTATTGATCTGCAGAAAAAATATAAATATTTTAGAATAAATTCTGGACAAAGAAAAATGGTATACCGGTCAACCTGTAAGGCTGTCACTTACCAAAGGAATCAAGTGGCTGGAACGATATATATGAAAATGCCCGCCAGTCGAATTTCTTGCCTTGGTTTTGTTCATGCGGGTGTCGAATTGATGACACGAAGTTGGGGTCCACGGGAATTGTGATACAGAGCGGTGGAAGAATGCTAATGTACTTCCCACTCAGCGTCACGTTGTAAATTCCCATGAGAACTTGCCAATGATAGGGAGAAAGACGTATCCAAGCATGAGGATTCGGTTTGTAGAGTTCATTCTCCATTTTCATGTTTTGGAAAGCGGATTCTAGCTCATTGTCTTCTTCGTTTCGTTTAGTATGATGAACAACTGGAGGTCGGGGTTGATGAGTTCGATTCACAGCATAGTTATCATGATTTTTCTGGGGTAGAGGAACTGAGATCTGAGCTGAAGACTGGTTCTTTTGTAAAACATTATTTGGAACGACAATATCTTCGGCTTCGTAGCGGAAGTTGGCAACAATTCCTGATTCGTAGATAATAAATGAAATCCAAGCCACCATACAGATTGTGAAGGTTCTTTGAAAAAATCGAGTCCTGGCCCAGAAATAGACCAGTCGAAGTCTTTTAGGTAGTTTCACTAGCATTGGATTTGACTGGGAAGGGGCTACGACTGAAATTGATCCTGTAGAAATCTTATTGATTTGATGTGGAACCATTTGTTAGTCTTGGATTGGACTTGACACGTGAGAGTCGGGGATGCATTGGGGTTCGAAATGGCACATACGAAGACGAATGACGATGTTTCGAGGTCGTTGATAGTTCTGAACGACGAATATCGACAGACAAAACCGTAGCGAAGAAAAACGTTTGAAGGAAGAAATCCGAAAGAAGACCCACAATGGAAAGAATACAAAACTCTTGAATTATTGGAATAAAAGTGAAGAATCCTATTGTTAGAATTGTGATTTCTGCAAGAAGATTCTTCGTGATGCTCCAGCCTTCTTTACTCAGGCCCTGTAAATAAAATTTTATAAATTATAGGAATAGATACCTACACGAAAACACACGTGTTTTTTAAAGACAAACGTACCTGAGCAACTCGAATCTTGACATCCAAATGTGAAGCCGTTGAAACCACAGATCTCGTAAGCACCAAAATATTTTCCAATCCAATAATAACGACTAAATATGGATAAATAGCTTTGGCATTAATTTCATAAGCGACTCCGAAGAAGGTACACAGTCCCACAGACATGCAGAGTGAGGCTACGACAGTAGTAAGGGCACTAAAAGCCATTCCCAATTTGGACTTGATCATTTCCACTTTCTTGACAGAAAAATAGACGTAGATGAACATGGCCACGTAGGTGAAGACGAGTGGAATCAATTCTAAAAGGCTGGATTGCGACGGATAGTAAATATGTACAATTTTTCGTTCTGATACGTTTGATTTCGTTGTAGAATTATCTCCGTCTTGTGCTAAATGTTCAGGCCGTATGGAAGGATAATATTTGTGTAAAATGGACTGGAGATGAGTCAGGTATCTGTAGGTAAGAAACCAAATCAAAATTACAAAAAATATCGAATGTTAAACCACAGAACTTTCGAAATTATTTACGAGAAATTACCTAGGATCCAATTTCTTAAAAACAATCGTAACAGCATAAGAAACAATTCGTGGTCGTGCTTTGAACGGATATCTCTTGAGACCAGTTTCCTTTACATTCATTCCAAGAAGTAATTCTGCTAGACCACTTCTTCCTTTTCGATGACTTTGGTAGTTCAAAATCGTTCCAACATTGTCCACATCATCCAGGAATTTGGCATAATTGTCCTGCCAAAAGCTTGCCGGTGAAAGTACCAAGCAATTCTTCTCAGGGAGCATTGTATTCTTCCCTTTCAGAGCCTTGGATTGAACTTCTCCAACATAAAAGCATAGTTCGGGGAGTCCAGCCGTTCTAAATTAAAATAATAATCATACAAAAACACATAGTTAAAAAAATTAGATCTCATTCTGTACCTTTTTTAGGCCTAACTGTTCTTTATTTCAGATGCATACGCGATTTTACCGTTATAAGTTATAGACGTCATAATAATGCTAAGCTAGGACCTATGACTCAGCCAACTACCGTTGATCGAATTATCTAGCTTATTATTAGACGTAGCAAAGATCAGACCTGTCAGTAAGTCATTCTGAAACAGACGCTTCATTTCAATCAATACGGAGCATCACGTCTCTGACTCATCGCCATTAAATACTAATCTACAGAGCAAATTACGCCACTTTGATTAATTCAGTGTTTGTGCAATAGAAAATAAACTATTGTTGACTTCAGATTAGATTTTTCCGTGCGAAAAACCAATACAATCTTTTAGTCATAACAAAGCATCATTGTCATACACTATTTTACCGTTCCAGAGAACCATATTCCTATGTCCAGCTACCGTACGTGTACTGGACATGGACATGGGCTGGACGGACACGCTAATTAAGCCTGAAAGCTCGTCCAGAGTCCAGATACCTATATCAAATTATCTCTACGAAACGAAGGACGACGCTATGCATATTTCTATCCGTTTTAAAGACTCGCAAACCAACCATGTATTCCTTATTTCTCTATACGAATGTAATTTCCTAAGCCCATGCAA
>VNWX01002842.1:0-11264 GCA_009869905.1 Ceratophysella communis | reverse complement strand
CTACTCAGTAGGGCAGTAGGGTGCAAAAACGTGCCCTACTTTGCCCTACTGCCCTAGTAGGGTAGGGCAAGTTGCCCGTCTATGCTTTTGGATTTATTTTGCACGTCAAGCTTCAGGCTCGTAATATTTCCAGAGTCATAGAAAAATCGATAAAAAGCTGTGTTTATTTTGGTATTCTGGAAGTTGGAATGATTAACGGCCAAGGACCATTAATTTTACCAAAACGATAGAGCGATTTAATAGCGATCTTCTAGATCTCTGTCATGCGTATTTTCGATAATATGTATTTCATTGAAATTGTCACCTGCCGAAGACAGTAATTAATTTTGTACATAATATTACACATTTTAAAATTCAACGTAATGAAATCTGGTTTTTATACACCTTTCGAAATGCAGTTAAAAATTCTAAACCATGTATAACCTAAAAGTAATATTCTAGCAATGTCAGCCTTTGAAAAATAAAAATGTAAACGTCAAAGCATAGAAGCATTTTCCAATAATGAATCATAAATTACAAGTAACATATAGGCCATACGCAAATTTGCTAGTAAAAATGTAATGTGTGGGGCAGATGTACTTCAAAAAATTCTGATATTAAAATTAAAACTTAAATTTGATCTCACTTACCTTTGCAAAATGATCCGCTCGTTTTTGAGTATTTTTGAGATTATCGGATGTCTTACTAAAATCAATAAGAAGTCGCTGAACAAGTTGCAGAGCCTCAACCGGTAAGGCTTCATTTTCATAACCCAATTTATCCAAATGACGGCGAACGCTTCGATAGCGTGCCTCTAGCATTGTTCCCATCACTTGATTTCGTATGCTATAAAACTATTATATAAAAAATTACACCTGAAGTCAATAAAATTTTATAACACCGAGAAAGGCTAGCACTTGCAGCTAAGAAACTATTTAATAATGAAATAATTTAAGTCAAAATAAATATAAAACGCAGAACGGAAGCGGAATATCGCGTCGTCGGTTTATTATGGTTTGTTGTGACTCCACGTCTTTGGATTCCCGCTTCCGCCATAAAACTTGACTTTTATTTGGAGTTCGGTTCAGTAGCGTCGAGTATGAGAATGAGAGTCAAATCGCAGCAAAAATATCCGCTTTTTCGGCTGAGAAATAGGGGATGAGGGATGAAGCCCACGCCACACGCAGTCTTTAAAATTATGTATTCTTCTAATTCTAAGTCTAAAGGAATGCGTTGGCCAATTAAATTTGAAAACTCGGTCCCTATTTTAGTGGAAGGTACATAATTTTGTCATATAAACAAAGCTTCACATGATTAGCCGAAAGGTCGGATCAATAGTGCCCGATGTCGATGAGACGCGAAGCATCACCAGCAACGCCTTTATTCGTATGTTAGCTACAAAAACTCTTCAAGAATTTACAACTTTTTAACCTAAATAGTACTAACGATATTTAGGTACTGCTCGTAATGTAGTTTGTGTAATTAGGCAGACTTCAGACCCAACAAACCGCTCGCTCGTTCGTGGCTTGTCTGGGAAAGTACCTTCGTTTATACGGTTCAAATCACGTAGACAGACATTATGAGGTGGACGAGTACATCATTGCATTGACCTGAACCTTGGCCCACCTGTTCCTGACTGAACCTATAATTAATATAATTTGATTGACATTGAAATCTTCAAAAATAATTGTTTACCGAACGTAATACCTAATACGGACAGACCGATGCACTAATATAATGCTGCACGGCATGCCTAAAATTCATAATTGAGCTCATCATCATCACTCATGTAATTTAGCTTCAAAATTGTACTATAGCATTCTTGTGTGAACGTAGGATCATACATATTTACTTTACTTATCGTAAGTGCAAATACGTCAGCGTTTAGCACGATAGACTCGCATTAGTCAACACCGGATACTCTAGCAAAAACTCGGGCTCTAGGTAGCATTACCAAATCAAGTATTTACTTGCATTGTGAATTTGTTAATAGTGGAATCATTCACGTCTTTGCATCGAATAACTTAAAGTTTAGGGCGTTTTTCCGGAGCTCCGATAAGCTATACAGCTTTATTATTCTGAATTATTTCCTCGGCCGAATTCGTTGAGAGCACAGTATAGCAGTAGATAATCTTGCAGTATTAAATATTCCAAGTATAACGCGTCGAAGGCATAAACAGTCAAATTTAGAAGTGTTATTGTTATTAGCATAATCACTGCCTCCTGATCCTAAAGCCTGGCCGGTAGTTTTGTTTGTGGCAAAGCTATACCCTCGAACGTCCTAACAACACGCTTTTCCTATAAGGATAATTTTACGATTAATTTACGACGTTTTGTGTGCCCGTGTGCTGTGCTCGTGCCGGATTCCCAGTAAACCTTCAGCCGGAGTGTCGGTTCCTTTAATTATTTAAAGTGTTGAAAAATGTGCTGCATTACTCATAATAAGTTAGTTCTCGGCGTGACATTTCTGTCTATTGTAAGTTACGATTTATTGCTTTGTTATCAACAGAGATTTAGAATTCGACTCAAATAAACATTGGTAGTATTTATGGCTTTCAGGCTCTTGGAATATTCATCATAATCACTGTCGAGTTACGTCATTCATTACAAGGAAGACTTGGAGAGTCAAACAACGCATTTTAGCCATTTATTGGCATGTGCCGTGTTCACATTGATCACTGGAACACTGCAAACGATTTCTTCGTTCTTTTTTCTGACTCGGGTAAGTTATGAGTTCTGAATTATGGTTATGATAGACAAATTTTGGTAGGCAGGCGTATTTAAAGTAAAACTGAAATTTCCTAATGCACCATTTTCCAGCGAATTACGACACAGCGATGGATAAATATCAATGCAGTCGTTTTTCTAATCATCATCCTCGGAATTTGCATTGCAATGTCCCATTTTCAAATGGCTCCACCCCCGTCGAATTCAACGTCAAATTCTACTCCCGTGCATTCGAATCTACAAATGGCGGAATATGATAACTCCACTTTCGTCGCGGGGGATGACGCTCCTAATATCTTGGATAATTCTACCATGCTTGCCGATGCTGATACCAAAAATACCACTGGTATTGTAACGGAAGATTCGGGCGAAGCGTCCATGGAAGATCCCGACTCTCGGGAAGACGTTAAGCCATCAGAACCAGACATTCAACCTGTTGCTCCAAATCCCGAAGCAGTTCCAAAACATAGCTTGGATTCCGAAGAAAACGACAAAGACTCAGAAGATACAGATATTACCAAACTTTTAATTATTTTACGATTTTACTTTACCTCGCTTCTCAGCAATTGCTTGTCATTACCAATTTTTCTGGGGCTTGTGGCTTCAAAGGCGAGCAAGTATGAGCTGCGGGGCAAGAATTTGTTAGACGATAGCTAATACAATTAGTTAAAAATTTATAATTAGGTGTCGCGTGAAGTTGCCATTGTGACTTGTGATATGATCACTGCAGTTGTTAGAATTTCATCAAATATAACGTCGTTTGAGTATTTCAGTACAAATACTTCAGTATTATTCCTCTGTTAATTAATATTTAGGTGAGTTAGTCTTATCAAACTCGAAATTCTTGTCTTTTTAGTCTCTAAAATTTTAAATCCTTTGTGAAAATTCAAAATGCTGGACTTGGGCAAGCTCCTTCAGTTTATATGGGCTCAACTTCCGAATAACTTATTCGAACTTACAGTCAGCATTGTGCTCTTACTCCTACTTACACTTCTGATGGTCATTTCACTGGTATTTCTGCTACGCCGAAGCTTCCCCAAAATGTCCAGCTCTGGATTGGCCATCCTTTTCCTATTCTTGTTGGTCATCATTTGCTTTTTCACGGAGCTGAAGTTTGTACCTCAGGATAAAATACGGATGTGAAGAAGAATTATGGAAGTCGGGAGCGATGATATGCAAAATAATAGTAATTTCAATTTCAACGTAGATCAGTAATATTTATGAATTCGCTAATTTAAAAGTGCAAATAAAGTCGAAAAGATAGAAAAACTCCACGTTATCGAAATATTTAATGGTAATGATTTAGAAATATTCCATAAATTCCGTAGCCTGGTCGTGCAGGAGTTGGTCATTCATTGGTGATAGCCCGTTGGAAATCAGGGTTATTGTACTTCGCGAAATTAATTCAATACTTTCGGAACATTTTGGGAAACGCTATGATAGATAGGAGCATTCTATCGACCAAAATAGTCCTAAAATGGATTTCAGTGTACTCCTGAATTTTGATTGAAAAATAATATATATATATATGTATATATTGAGTTTATTGTCCATTTATAGCCGAAGCCCTAACAGACAGGTTGAAAAATAATAGATGATAATAAATTTCACCGGGTCGTGAGTCGTGGGTCGTGGAGCATTTCTTTCAACTCAACTATCTATACAATTTTTTCGTCACGTTGAATCGCTTGTCCTATGTCAAATTTAAAACATGATACACGACGCGTAGCTCAACTCCTTGACGCTTTGCTTAGTAAATTCCACACTTTTAAATGCAATGTATTTTAGAATTGATATTCAATTAAATTTTATGAACGATTTTCTGTCCATGAGGCCCATAAAAATTACTTTTAATTAATTAAAGTTGTTTTGGATTTTAATTTAACTTTATAACCACATAGTTAGAGGTTTAATATACAAAATAAATGTGATTAGTGCTAATTGAAAACCGTACAACAGGAAACCAATAATTAGCAGGAATTGAAGTAAACTGATCTGTCCTGGTATATAAATCTGCTTAGGAAGCCTGTATTGAAGTATTAAACGTTTGACCTTTCACTGCTCTGAACAATATTTAAGAAAACGCAAAGAAATACAATGAAGGCTATTGTTCTGATTGCTCTTTTCGCGTGTGCCGTTGTTGTTAGCATCGACGGTAAGTCCAATTTTTTTTAATGTTTACAAGCTATAATTTTTCGTACCTAACCTCTCATTTATTTTTCCAAATTAGCTGCTTGTCCACCGGTTGTCCCACAACTGCACTGCACGATGAGCCTTGAGCCGGACTGTCGTTTGCCAAGAAATGCTTGCACTAATGGTCAAGAGTGCTGCAGAAATGCTTGTGGACATGCGGTATGTACAGACTCCGTTTAATCTGTACAGATATTACGTAACAGATATAATAAAATCTCACAGATATAAAATGTATTTGTAAGAACTCAATAGAAGTAAGAAGTCAATAAAATTCATGCGTTCGCATTTTCTGTAGAGCTCATGCTATTGAATTCTAGCCAAGATATATGCAAACTAAGAGTTTAAACTTTCTAAAATTCATTTATTTTCGTTTAAGTATTTTAAAGTTTCGAATTGAGTCGTATAAACCTCAGCTTCCTTCATTCATCGAAATCATT
Source organism: Ceratophysella communis (assembly GCA_009869905.1). NCBI lineage: Eukaryota > Metazoa > Arthropoda > Collembola > Poduromorpha > Hypogastruridae > Ceratophysella > Ceratophysella communis. The sequence continues at coordinate 5,928 of VNWX01002842.1, read as the reverse complement.
GTTTCGAATTAGAAAAGTTCCATAAATTCAACAGCCTGGTTGTGCAGGAGTTTGTCATTGTCGATGGCCCATAGGAAATCAAGGTGATTGTATTTGTCGAAATTAATTCGATATTTTCGGACCATATTGGGGAGTTGTTCAGCCAATCGGTAGACGTCCTACATGGGCACAGAACAGAGATAACTTGGATTTATATTTTTTTAAACTTCTGATTATAGCGTTTTATTAAAATAACTTACCGACGGTGCGCCCATCCAATCGTTTTCACCCCAATAGAGAGCCACGGGTGCAGTGATTTTGGAAATATCATATTCCGGTGGGGTTTCTTGACCATAAACGATCAAATTTTCAGCTTTTCCATAGTTGTACTTGCGGAAAAGAGCTGAATTGACCAGTTGGCCGTAGTGGACAAGGCATCGCACAGAGGCACCGGCTGGGGTGTGACCCATAATAACTGGAAGTGCCGTCTACATAGAATATATCATTTTAATATAAAATCTGGACATGTAGCCATAAATTAGGTCATACAATAATCTTACTGTATTGAGCTGAGCAGCGTCATAGCCAGCCATCAGAAACAAAACGTTGGAACACAGGGCTTGAATAGGACTGTTTTCTTGACAAATGGTAGCACCCAAGAGGTCCATGATAAAGTTGCTTGGCAGGAATTCTGATGCACCCAAGTTGGCAAGGACCCACTAGAAAAAGACGTTGTATTTATAAATTCGAATAAAATTCATCGTTCAAGCATCACAGGAGTTATCAAGTTACCTCGATTTGGTTGGAAAACGGAGCCAGAGCGCTGAATGGACTTGGCATATGTTCCAGGTATGCGATCGGAGCAAAGGCGCTCATTAGCTTAATCTTAGAATTGAGTTCGGGATAAGTGCTCATGGCCACCCAGAACATCGTTGTGCCTGCAAGCGAATCGATACTGGAGTCAACATCAAGAACTGAATCAATACATTGCTCAAAGCAACTAGCCGCTTATTACCCATAGAATGTCCAAAATAATAGAGATCCGGCTGTCCAGAAGTGGTTAAAATGTAATCAAGTACAACTGGGACGTCTGTAGAAATTTTTTAGAATTAATTAAAGAGCTCCCTAGTTTATGAATAATTTAATTAGATTGTTTTCCCAGTCCGAAAGAGCCCATGCTGTTCTAACGGCGTACCATATTTTCCCATTTCCTCCCACGAGAATTTCCAGAAAGGTTCCTTATTGGCATCCAAAGTAACATGGCGGCGTGAGTAGGTGTTACCTCTCGCGTTTCCTAACCAAACGTCGTAGCCTCGGTTTGCCAACACGTAGGCTAAAAAGATGAAAAACGCAAATAAATAATGAGATGGTCGACAATTTACGCCCCAAACTGTCGTAATCGACTTACCCAAGGCCTTTTCTTCGGTATTCATGATCCAGTTGGAAGAATCACCTGAAATTTTAAGTCATACGAAATCTGTAAGACTTTTATCGATCATTCCAATCCGTTAATTTTCCAATTTAATTTAATGGCGCCGTACCCAGGAGTCCATGCTGAAGCCATACGACAGGCTTATTAGGCCCAGGCCCTGACCCTTCGGTCTTTCCATATGGAATTCGATGAAGTGTCAAAATGTACCCATCTTCTGTAATTACTTCGTGTAGTTCTATTGGGTAGCCGTATTTCGCGATAATTTCGGGTACAGTGAGGTTCGCGTCCTCGTCCTCAAGTTTTGGCTGTAACTGGACTAGCAGAATTAATGTCAATCACTACTGCTAGCAAAGTAACCAAGAGGCAGCAATTACGAATTGCTTTCATTCTGAAAATTGAACCGTAAAATCTGCAGGACGCTTAAAATTAATTTCAAGATCCGAGTCCTGAAAACTGACTGCAGTTGACAGTTACGAATTTATATTTATGCTCTAAAATGCAGCGCAATTCGTACCTACTTTGCTAATCATATCAGCATCAGCACTTATAAGCGGCAATAGCGACTTTGATGAAATAAATACAAAGTGCGACATTGAAAATTGACATTTTATAAGGCATTCGTCATGCTTGACAATGGCAATGTCAATTGACAATATTTTGTACCTAAATCCGGAGTTCAAGATGAAGCAATGAATTTGCAATTAGCCATTATCGGACGCTTCAAAGAGTATTTTCCACGTTACGCCTTACATCTTATCTGGAAGTTCAAGGGTCCAATTAGTAGGTGTTTATGGTATCAGTATCAGCTATCAGCGATTATGAAATTCTTCAGTTTAAAGGTACATCGTGAAATAACACAATAATAATGCCTAATTGGACAAATATAAACTGATTTGATTAGATTAAATTAATCAACTGCTGCTGTTATACTTTGAACTAATCGAAGGGCAGCAGAAGTGAAATGCTTGAACCTTGCAATTTGCAGCGGTCAAAGGTAGCGGTTTGGGGAAACACACTCGAGTCATCTCATCATCAGATTAATTAGTGTGAACGATCAGTTATCCATGTCCATGATCGACCATGTATCTACTAGTGATCAGATTAGTGATTCGTGTACCAAATACCAAAACCGAAATAAAAGAAGCCACTGTGAAATCGTAGTATACGGCTGCTCGAGTAATATGTCTTGCAATGATATTATTTAATGATATGTCGCGGAAATCAATAACGCGGTGTTTGCAATTAACTACGTAGTTAGATGATTGATGATTGATGACACACACATACGGATCTATTTGCATTTTATAATTTAGCATGACAAAACTAATGCAATGGTTTCTCGATTCACACCGTGCAGCAGTAACAAAATGCGACCATGTTTTTCTACCCTTTCCTTCCAATTGTTACCCGTAGGTATTGAAAAATATATTTTGGTCAATTTAGGTTAGTTGAGGTTCAGATAAAAAAAATATACCAAGAAGTCAACAATTTTCGACCCGTTCCAGGTCACAGTCACTTCACAATCATGGTCACTGGCCCTGCCCCGTCACTGGTCAGGATCCTTTCATGACGATAAGAAAAAATGCTTTATGCAATCCACGTTGCTTTTGCTCTGCGCATGAATGAATGCCATGCGAGAGATTGGATCGAAACCGGCCCGGCGCGGCCAGATATGAAAAGCGTGGGAAGGAAAAGGCATAAATCATCCGTTGTTGGTTTTTGAAAACCCTACCCGGTCCGGTCAGTCAGTGTCAGTTGTCGTCAGTTCAGTAGTTTGTCGTTTGTCGTTGTCAATTGAGGCTGACAGGGTTTCCTTAATTTTCACGAGGTCAAAGTCAAGTAAAGGACTCAGCAACCAGTAGTAGTGGTCAACAACGGTTGACATCCAAGGTGACACCTAAAGACAACTAAGATGATTCCTGCTCTCCGTGACTACTTCACGAAACTGCGTGATATGCATTCAATCGAGATTACATTTTGGAAGAACATCATTATTGAAGCTCTTCCGCAATGTAAGTGAATTTGTAATTGTCAGTAGTTTTATGTAGTTTGTTAGCTATAATACTCAGCGTTATGACTTTTGCAATTTTATCCTGTTATTTATTCAGCCAGTCACCAGTTGCTTACGTTTAATTTTTTTCAGCGAATATTCTGCAATCAATGTACCATCGCTGGGTAAATCTGCCGGATGAGGTGAGGACCAGTGCAACTATGGCTGGGTACATTGGACTAACGGATGCAGCTGTCCGTTCTCAAATAAATTTGAATGCTGAGAAGTACATCCGGCTTGCTGTCATCTTTGCTCATGTGTTCGATTGTTGGAGCAACATGCAAGAAACCTTTGGTGAGTCAGAGCAGAGGTCAGGAGCGGGTATATGAAGATAAGGTTATTATGATCGAATAACATCTAAGATAAATGTATATTTTGTTTGATTTTAGGTGCTTGTGGATTCAGCGAACCGGAAGTGGATTGGTCAGTGGGTCTTCAAGAGGATGTTCTGCATACAATGGAGCGGTTTGAAGAGTTCATTTTGATTGGAGAGGCAGAGTTTGAACTATCAAAGGTCATAGGACAGGGCACTGGGACTGGGAGAAAGCGACGAAGTCCTTCTCCAATTGTCGGTGATGCTGATATGGATGAGTCTAACTCCAGTCCAATTCGAGCCAAAGCCAAGAAAAATCGACGCAGAATGACCACTGAGTTTTTCAAGATGGAGACTGATTTGTACGGTAAGGAAGGGGACCCTGCTAACTGGAACCAATACGCCAGAAAGAGCTTTCACCCTTCGTCACCGGAATCTGATCGCCAATCATCATCTGGTAGTAGTACGGATTCTGATCATCTTTCGACAAAAGTGGGCTGCAGCAATAGTTCGAGTGAACAAAGCGACAGCGACACCTTGAGTCAACAATCTCCAGCCTCCCCTGACCCTTGTGAGCTTGGTGAAAGTCCAGAAGAATGTACGAAATATCCTGATTATGCCGACAGTGAAAGCATGGAAACTGATGACGGCCTTCCTGAAATTAAATCTGGACGTGGCGATGGTTATTTGAGCAAGTACCAACGTCAAGGTGGTTATATTTCCGGTGAAGTCCTATTTCAAGATGTTCTACCCAGTATTCAAGAAGTTCGGGAACATACTGATACTGATACTGAGGACTTCGTCGCTGAATTCGGGCCAATTCCAGATAACCTCCCTGGGGAATTCGGTGACCGAAGTCTCTGAATCTATACAGAACCTTCAGACATGCTGCATGGAAATCTAATTCTCATCAGCACTCGGGTCAAGTCGGGACCCTACTTAGAACTTAGAACCTCAATTCAAAAAGAAAAACGCCCTCACCATTACCATATACCCACCATTACAACCAACGCATTCAGCGTCTGTTACGTCCTGTTAAGTACTCATTTATGCCTTATAGCTTTAGGATTACGATTTAGTCTTAACCTTATCCACTCACCCATTACTCATTGTTCAATTACCAGGAATTTACGTATGACTGGTGCATGCTAACTACAGTCCTTGATAGCTCATTAGAAAGCTACTCTGCTGAGCGCAAGTGCACTCGTAAAATTATTTATTAGTTATTGTCATCTTATAAAACGAATTGTGAAGAGAATAATACTAGTATTGTTATCCACTGCAGCTGGTTTGTGCTTTCAAGGAAATGTCGACATGAGTCAGCTCAACACACACACACACACAGGCAACCACGTCAGACATGTATTTAAGGTTTTAGCCAAGGGCGTAGCTCAATTTAGACGGTGCAGTTAGTTAAGGAATATACGAATTCGCAGCCAAGAAAGAGTTATCCGCATCGCACAAAACTCTAAAATTACCGTCGAATTAGAACACCTCAGACCATGCGCGTCGTTTCCTTGGTATTCATTGTAGTTATTATAGCAGTAATGGATCACAGCGCATTCGGAGATGAATGTGCAGACCTTAGCAGCAGATGCGCGATACGAATTTTTAAGATTGATTTGGGTAAGTAATTCGAAATATTGATGTCTCTGGCTTAGAAGAGAGATCGAAAGTATCTTTAATAATTATGAATTATTTATTATTTTCGCAGCACCTGTCAGTGCCTGTGTTGAATACACAAGAAAATGTACGAGACGATCAAGCGGATCGGGTATCTCACTTGGGGGTATTGTGTAGCACAAGAAAGTAATGAAAGAACTTGGACAGCCCATCTGCACGCCCAGGTTTTTGCATGATTTAAAAAAATACTATCATCTAAACTGTCCAGTACTATAGACTTTGCCCATTCTTGCGCTGGTTGAATTCATAGAATGTTTCTAATGTAACCTAACCTGACTTAGAGCGAGCTAAGATGAAATGAAATAAATCGTTTGAAAGAATCTGCTTGAAAACCATGACCATGACCTTTGAACTACAAAATAAATTCCAAATTACTGGGCACAAAACTTCGCTGTGATGACGTCTGCAGAATTCGAATCCATCATCTGGTTCTGGGTTTATTCAGTTGAATTGCATTTTCCAGTTGGTTCT
>VNWX01002841.1:0-11267 GCA_009869905.1 Ceratophysella communis | reverse complement strand
CCTCACAGTGGACGTGATGTTCATCGTAGACATTCTCATTAACTTTCGGACGACTTATGTGAATGCGAATGATGAGGTCGTGTCGAATCCAGGGCGAATTGCGGTTCACTACTTTCGTGGCTGGTTCATTATTGACCTCGTCGCAGCCATTCCCTTTGACATGCTCCTCGATGTTCTGAACAGTAATACGGATGAGGTAAGCGAACATTGAAAATTCTATTAGCTTGCGACCCACCCCGCAGTGACCCCGATTGAAGTGTTGACGTTTGACATGTCATGAATAATTTTCGTCGGATAGACTCCCGTCAAGCACTTCCGGACAGTCCGGACTTGTGATTTTAATTAAATAATAGTCTTAACGACTCCATTTATTCAATTAAGATTAGCTTAATTAAAGGAAAATGAGTTTATGTCGTGTGAATATTTTTCTGTATAGACGACCACGCTCATTGGCCTATTAAAAACAGCAAGGCTCCTGCGACTCGTTCGTGTGGCTCGGAAAATAGATCGCTACTCAGAATATGGAGCAGCCGTGCTCTTATTGCTCATGGCTACCTTTGCCCTCATTGCCCACTGGCTGGCATGCATCTGGTAAGTATTGGCTACTCGGTAATTAAATTATAAATAGCTTTAATGCTAACGAAGCATCGTTAATCCGACGGCTTAATGCATTTTCGATTTCTATGTCACGCAGGTATGCAATAGGGAACTGGGAGCGGAATTTTTCGGGTAAGCCCAAAATCGGCTGGTTGGATCATTTAGCAAATGATACTCAGCAGTGGTACCGAATAGTACCGAATAGTACTGATGAAGGAGGGCCTGAGCTCCGGGTAAGCGGCTTTCATTGGAAAAACATTGTTTCAGCATTATGCATCGTTCTAGACACTGGGGAGTCGTGCTTTCACTTGAGAGAAAGTGGAGGGTTTTAATCTGGTTAAGCTATTGCATAAGTCCTCAGTTCACCCTAAAGCATTTCTAAGGGTTTAAGGCATTTTAAGCTGTGGAATTAGGCTTATTTTGAGAATTCTAACTGTTTTGGGATACGATTAGATTACGCCGAATAATAATTTAGAAACCACCAGAATATTGTTCACTGCATTTCTAGAATTTAAAGCTCCGGTGGATCCTGGGAATTCTTATTGAATCAACCATAGTCAACAAATTTCACTGACTAAACGAATTAACTAACATTTAATCGCGTAAGATAGCAATGAAATGTGTCAGTAAGCAATAGATCTTTAGCCTCAAAAATTCTATTTTTTTTAAAGATGATGAAGCGCCTTGCGTTAATAACGCATAAAATTATTATAAATTAAAATCAAGTGAAAGTAAAAATTAGATTGAATAGCTTCAACGCACATGCCGATAGTAGTTCGTATTCAAAATTCAGATTATTGTTGCCTATAAAACCTATAGTTGCCCAATATTTGTTCTGATATTCCGCAATGAGTTTAGAATAGTAATTTTTTCATTTTATTTACCTTAAAAATTGAATAATAAAAATTAATAGCTTCAACGCTATTGTAAATAGATTTAGAATTGAAAAATTGAGTTATAAATTTTTAGTTATCCCATTAGTTCTGATTATGGCTTGGTTCTAATTTTCTACGTATAAACCAGAGTACACGCGATTAAATCATATTCGCGAAAATTTTTAAACAAAAAGTGGCTTTTTAATTTATATGCAGTATTAGTACTTGAAGCTTCTAAACTGTGCCGCGTCCATGCTTATCTCAAATTTAATAAATCCTTACCGGCGTAAAAATTAACGAAAAAACAAAGGGAATTTTGTTTGCCAAGGTTTTTTGTCAATGAAGCCTTGCATACCTAGCTTATAATCCGCCTAGACCTGAAACTAGAGCTAAAATAAAACGAAGTGGTGAAAAGCTCCTAATGAGATTCTAATGCATTTGTTTGTTTTCTCTTAAACTCTTCTTTAGTCTCGCTACGTGACAGCTCTTTACTTCACTTTCAGCAGTCTCACTTCCGTGGGCTTTGGAAATGTGTCACCGAACACGGATGCCGAAAAAATATTCACCATTTGTGTCATGCTCGTTGGATGTAAGCCATAAGTATTAGTCCTAAGCTAATAGCCTACTAGGTGTTCGACTTTCACCAGTGCAAAACGCGACCTGATTAATTCAGGTAGATGCTCGTCATGCAAGGCTTAGTCTGATGCCTTATTTTTATCGAACTTTTAGCTCTGATGTACGCCAGTATATTTGGAAATGTATCGGCCATTATTTCAGAGGCTTTATTCCGGCACGGCTCGATACCATACTCAAATGCTGCGTGTCAAAGAATTTATACGATTTCATCAGATACCAAACCCACTTCGACAGCGGCTTGAGGAATATTTCCAGGTATGTATAGAGAATTTAATTGAATAATTGACGAATTTCGGCTATTTTCCGATCGTCATTCAGAATGCAATCGGTCAAAAAATTCGGCAATATTGCAATTACGGGCCGTTGGCATTTGACATCCCGGATGCGGGTGTTCATGTCCAGTTGGTCAGCGTTTGAATCCCGAAATTACATTTTTTGATTGAAATTCGTCAAAAGAAAGCTGAAGGCCTAATAACACCACTTTCCCTTTCAATTTTCTTTTTTGTAATTTTCCAGCATGCATGGACGTATACGAATGGAATTGACATGAATAGTTGTACTCAAAGGATTTCCAGAATGCCTCCAAGCTGACATTTGCCTTCATCTCAATCGGAACTTGCTCAATAATTGCCCAGCTTTCCAATGTGCTTCACAAGGTTGTCTCCGGTATGCCTGGTTTTTGTTTATCTCGCAGTAGTATGTAGATTGAAATGTCATGTGAAAGTTAAAAGTTAATGACACTGTTGTGACTAACGGATAATGATGATGATGACTTGCAGGGCCCTTTCGATGAAATTCAAAACAACTCATGCTCCACCAGGAGACACGCTCGTCCATCGCGGGGATGTGCTTACGGCTCTCTACTTCATTTCCAGGGGGTCCATTGAGATCCTCAAAGAAGATATAGTCATGGCAATACTCAGTACGTTTGGCATTAAATTTGCTTGGCTTGCTTTCACCAGCTTGCAAATGCTTTCTCTGGAACCTAAATTAAATATTTGGTTTTTCCAGGTAAGGACGACATTTTCGGTGAGAATCCTCTGCATTCATCCGACGATTGGGAAGTCTTCTTGCAACGTCCGTGCCTTAACCTACTGTGATCTTCACAAAATCCTAAGAGATGATCTCTTGGATGTACTTGAGATGTATCCTGAGTTTGCTGAGTCCTTCTCTTCCAGCCTTGAAATCACTTTCAATCTCCGTGATGTATGTTGTTTTCAGTATTCGATATTAATATTGCAACGCCGTTCGAATCTGTATTTCAAGTCGACAATTAATAGGCGTCTATTTAAAAATTTATCAAGTTGACTTACTGATATGCTCTGTATATTGTTTTTATTTATGGGGATCAATTTTTGATGTTCAGGATGAACTCTCCGGCGTAGACCCGCGTGTGGCTCGAACGAAATCATTATACGGCGTTTCTCGGTCCAGTTCTGCGGAGCATGAGTCGGATGTCCGAAAAAAGGCTTACCGCCCACCCAAAATCCGCCGTAGAAGGAAGAATAATAAGGCGGATACTTCCGACGATAGGTCAGCAATAGGGCATGACGAAACTTAACTGATTTTGTCAGCATACCTAACCGGACTAATTTTTTATCTGACCTTTGACCTTTAGCACGGAGAACGAGAAGCTCGAAGGAGGCACTGGAGCCGAGACTGACCTATTAACAAAATCCGTGGAGCTCAACCCTTTCCGATCAGATGTTGTTGACATTGAGTTTCCGAACCATGTTGACCCGCGTCCCACTCGTCGCCTCAGCCTTGTCATGACCCAGTCCGAGCTGGACTCGGCACCCAATTTCAACGGCGCTGCCGCTGCCAGATCTCATCACCCACGCCGCTCAAGCACTCACCCACATTCCGCACGTGACGTGACCTCAGACTCTGATCCTCACACCGCTTCCATTCATGCTCGACTCGATCAGCTCAATCGGTAGGTATTTTTAAAAATTTTAAATGCGACGAAATTTTCACGATTAAAATGTATTTAATTTAATGTGATTTAGGCAAATGGTTGAGCTGGAACAACGAGTCGGCACTGATATTCACTCAATCCTTGACCTCTTGAAGCAGATGCAGCCTAATCCGAACACTTCCGGCTTCGTTCCGCAGGTAATTTTCGTTCTGACCTTTGTGCTGTCGTTTCTCCTGACCTTCTCATTTAACCTTCAGACGTTTTTACTTTGAATTTTTAGGGACTGATAGGAAACGGAAGTCGAAACGTAACAATGCCTGACTGGCAACAAGCTGGACCTGTCACAAATCGACCGCTTCTTTACCGTACCTGCAGTGTTCACCCCGAAGAACCAAAAACGACAACAATTATTCCTACACTGATGAGTTCAAGTGCGGCTACTACTTCTGTCCTTCCACAAGCATCGGCAACGATTCCGGAGGCCGATGACCTCATCTCACCCAACTTTGACCTCAGCCTTCCAAATCGGTCCACGTCACAACCGTCAGAGTTAAATCGGGTAAGTTTCCCCTGAATTTAGTGGTTTTCAATCAAAAAATCTGTTTTTCCCGAAAGAGAAAGTCGCTTTCTCTCAAAATTTCGCCTTAAATTAGTTTTCCCCCCTAAAATTTCAGAGTTGGACCGGCACAAGCCGTGAAGATTCGAAGGGCAGTGAGCCAGATTCCTGGAACATGGAAGCTCCTATGGCTCGACTTGACTCCCTCGATGAACTCGACGGTGTCCAAGTAACTTCTGACTGAACCAAGCAGATGCACAACTATAAGTGAAGCTATGAACGCTACATTGACCTATGATTATCTACTGTAAATATAAACGTGAAACACGGATATGGATCCAAATCTAAGGTCACTCCTTCTGCCACAAGTACCTAAACAAAAATGGCAACAGTAGACCATAAACATTATAAATTTAGTCTATGAGATCGAATCTGCGTTATGAAATTCGATTTTTTTTCTATACCATTCCTTACAGCGTTTTAGCGATACTTTCTCTGGTGAAAGTCCAGGAATAATAGCATTCAGAAATTAATTAATAATGCGAATTCCGAGCACGCCCAACCTGTCACTCACGTAACACAATACGACTCTGGAATTTGTTATTTATGTTCTTGCATTTCCCAGCGGTGAAAGTTGACATTTCGTGAACATATTTTGAAAATGAATTGGCAAGCTTCAGCTTAGCTATGCGAAACAAACAACGCTGACCTCATTTCTGAAATGCTGCTTTCACCAGTACTTTCACCGTATGGTATGTCCTATAGCAAATCAAATTACCTATTGAAATGTTATCTAATGCCTAAGCCTATGATATCTAATATCTACTCTTTAGATTTCGAATTTCGACTTCAAGTCGCGCAGTGATCAGTGATATGATGAATGATATGATACAGCTAAATATTAACTAGACTTATTATTCTGTAAAACTTTACTGCTAAGTCGAGATTATCAGTACGCCTCATGACTTTATAAGACTTTATATGTTAGTAAATCGAAATAATTGTAACAAATATTTATTTCAGTTTAATTAGTCTGAGCGGTAATCCTAGGCTCAAGCGTTATTAGCACTAAATTTTTTGAAATTTTGAATAAGAAATACACTGCTTACGGTATCGTTGGTATATGTGATCTACATAAAGTGTGAGTAGATCATAATGAAATCGGGTATATGAATACTACGTTAGCATTTACAGCTCCGCCGCCTTTTCAGAATTAATTTGCACGAAAGTGAAACGACTGTGATTTTTATTTTGTAAGCCTTGCGTTTTAAAGAATTTTCTTCAATTCATGTTTTTAGCCGTACTTCTGGTATGGATGATGAATGAGCTGCACAATTTGATTATGCTTACCGGTAACCGCGGAAAAATCATTGATAATGGTCCATTTAATTTCTGAAATTATTGCATCTGTTTTGATAAATACATATATTTTCCGCTAAATTACGCTTACAAAATAGTACGAATCAAATTTCAAATTCAACGTATCAATTTGACGCCGTTTGGAAATTTATTCTAATTAACGGTTTGCTTCAGTCTTCAATAGCCGAAGTAGCTTTGTCTGTCTGTGGCGCCGTTAGATGTTTATTTAAAACCTAACTTTTCGTAAAGGTCAGATGAAGTTGAGGTTATCGGAACATGACCTGTCAGATAACCTGATCTTTTGTCACTCATCCTTTAAGTCCAGCATTTAAGTCAAAATGAGAACGATCACATCGATACTTCATTCGCCCTTTACGGGTAATAGTTCATGGTAACGAAAGCGGTAATCTATTTCAAGTTTATTTTCCATCAAAGGTCGAAAGGTCTAATATTTAGACTGCTGAAGTAAACCTGTCGCCGAACATTAACTTAAATCGCTTTGCACACTTCCTGATCCCAGTCCTTACTTCGAATTTTATGAGCAAGAAATACTCATAATTGATTAAATGCGTAAAATTCCAAGATAATCTGCGTTATACTAAATTTCTGTGACATAAACCTTTGGTTCTTCGTTTATCTTCATCAGTCATCACCTAAGCAAAATTACTAGTTTAGGGGACCAGCAAAAGACTAATAAGTATATAATATCTGAAATTCAAAATTATCTTAAATTATACTTACCTCTCAAAAGTGCACACGTTGNGGACCAGCAAAAGACTAATAAGTATATAATATCTGAAATTCAAAATTATCTTAAATTCTAATAATTAACTCTCATAAGTGCACACGTTGTTGAGCGGATCACGGAACACACGTTTCAATTAATTCAGGAACAAGTAAAAAAGACGCCATTAATTTGCCATAATGCAATCAAGATTAGGGTATAGATGATTGATGGTAACAAAGAGGCCTTGGATGCCTGATTGATGAAAAAATCTAAGAAACATAAAAGTAAATTCCCAGATTAAAATTGCAACAATTATGGAATATTTAAATTAAGCAGTTAACCAGTTATTATGCCCTAAGCCAAGCCTCTGTAGCCGTGTTACTCTTACGTATTTAAGACTTTAGCCTGTAAGTCCAACAATCGAAATTAATTAGTTATTTCAATTATATGTGATTTGATGAACGTGTACATGTTTCTTTCGAAGATTTATTAATAAAGCTAATTTGCGAATTTTTCTAACTATATTCGTCTTGTTATCTCGGGCATTAAATTCCTATCCTGTTTTTATAACAAAAACCTAAATTATTAAATTAGCGAACCAGCACTTGGAGCAGAGCTTAGTCAATTATTTATTAGTCTGTAAAGTTAATAAACTCGACTCGGGATGTCTTTGTGATAGAAATAATTGAGCACAACTTTCATGGAATTAATTCAGCTAAATTTCACCTCGTGGAGTCTAAATTTAAGGGCTTCCGTTGCCCCAGCCCATATGCACGTGTAAAGGCTATAAATTCTATGACCTGAACCACAAAGTAGACCGTCTTTGAGGGAATTGGGAACTCCATGATTGACATTTCAATAGGCTGAAAGCAAAGAATATGATAATTTGTAGAATCTATTAAAAGAAATGCATTTGCAGAGGCGTGCTTTCTCGTCTCAGAAAAATAGACTCCCATTTGGATAGCTCAGAAACAATCGAAATTGGAAGTGACTATTCTGTCAAAGTAAACGGAACAATTACTTAACTTCGAAGTCTGTAGTAAGGCTAGTTTTCATTTGCATCGAGTTCTATACTTAAAGCGTGTACACTGCCTAGTTATTTTTGTCAATTTCGTCACAGTCAGAAATAGGAACCATATAAGAGCCTTAAACTCCAGCTCGGTAATACTTCGAAAAGTGTAAGTAAATGACGAGTAGTTGAATTAGTTCTATGTATATACGTAAAGCCCGTACTGATTTTGAATTTCTTTCCAACACAGTTTTCCAAAAACCAAGCTTAACATCATGCTGCTTTTACTGTTTCTCTGTGCTCTTAGCACAAGACCAAGCTTCTCAGCTAAAACAGTAAGTAGATCTCAATAAAAATGAGCGAATTTTTCTGCGGAGTGACAAACCCTTAGATACGAAACGAATACGAGGCACCCTTAGATAATTTTTTTTAAGTCGGTTCATAAAAACAAAAATTCATGACTGAACGGCGAGTAGTTATAAATTCAATGCCAGTGTCCACGTCCACGTCCACCCACAGTTTCCCTGTGTAAAGTTTTGTTCACATTGGCTTCTGCTTTTGATTTTCCACAGGCTTTAGGTGAAAGTTTTCGATCTGTAATAGAAGCTCCGAACAGAAGTGCTCCGGAAACACCAATCGAAGCAGCAACTCTACCTACCACCGAGCAAGAGAGCGGTAAATAATTATTTGCGCTCGAAATCCCTTGGGAGAATGCTTATTGAAAATCGTATAAATCAATAAGTTTAACCAACAGTTTTAAATTAAACATTTGATTCAGATTCGAGACTGTCCGAGCTTCGAGCCGGAGTAACTTGTGGAGGTGTGAAGTGTACACTCAAAAAATACGAGAAGGAAGAAGGGAAGGAGAGTATCTGTCTGTTGGGCGAATGTAAAACATGTGCAAAATACAAGAAGGCATGCAAACGAGGTGGCAATGTTACTGACAGCCTTTTGCTGTCCCATGGAAGGGAAAATAAATGTTCTTTGTGTTGCTGGCGTGGTTACGAGATTCAATGAGCCTAAAAGTGTTTGTTTGGAAGACCGTTGCTCAGATGGTCAACATTTAGCACCCATTGACCCCAGACCAGGTTACCAGGCCGGTATATTCAGGTGTGATACAAGCTTTGGCGAAGACTACAGAAAGTATGATTTCCAATGCGTGAACAAGACATGTACGATGTGTGGGGCGGAAGATGCACCTTGTGGTACAGGGGCAACTGCGGTCAATAAATGTTGTTCATATGCTCAGTGTAAAGTGTAAAGCAGGGAAGCAGAATGAATATAAATGCGTAAGAATTTGCGGGGATGCGGGGTTCAACGTTTCAAATAAAGAATTTGGGTGTTGTCCTGGCCTTAAATCTAATAGGATTGATGCTGCCCTAACCCGTTGTGAGGCTTAATAAATTTATAAGAAATCACTGTTTTATTTAGTATTATTCTTGAGTTTTTGCCTTGTATTAGATGAGCATGAATTCGATTAAAAATATATTGTCATGTCCCTTTGCATGCAGAATCCGAAATTCAAAAATAAATCTTGTAAACGAATTCCCAACTTGCTTAAACCTGCAGGCCGAATTGGCATCAAACGTTTATTGATATTTTGGAATTGATTTCACACATTATTTCTGTAAACCTGTAGCCGTTCAATACCGAAAGTACGGTTAAATTTAAATATTATGAATTGATGAAAATTCGGTACCTACTGATATAGGTAGCTCAACTCGAGGTAGTCGCATACGCTTTGAGGGTCATGTATTATGCACGATAAGAGAGGGATTTCGGCAGTTGACAGTCCGAAAGGCAAGGGTCAAGGAACTTTTACCTTAGGAAAAGTCCAGAAATAGAAGCCCTTCACCTTTTGAAACTGACTTGTTGTGGAAAGTATAGGTATGAATGGATAAGGAGCATCAGACCTGAGTACCTGAGAGCTGTCCACTTAGTTTCGTATTGACAATTGACGAGGACGCAGAGAAGCAGCAGCCTTAGCACCCTTGTGAGCCCTTCAACAGTTTCAACAATACAATCCCACACTTTGGAACAAGAACTATAGGTATTTACCAATCATTAAAACCCCGTTAATTAATACATCTGTACTGGAATCGGGCACTACAACTATGTGTAGCTATAATAATTTTACATTCATGCTGTATTTATTGTTGTGAGCCCTTCAACAGTTTCAACAATACAATCCCACACTTTGGAACAACAACTATAGGTATTTACCAATCATTAAAACCCCGTTAATTAATACATCTGTACTGGAATCGGGCACTACAACTATGTGTAGCTATAATAATTTTACATTCATGCTGTATTTATTGTTTCAGAGAAGACCGGCATTTGAACGTCTTGAGAACTTCGAAACTTCAAGAAATAATATTTCTTTGAAACACTATACCAGCAATTACAAACAAGAGCTAATGTCCGATACCAATCATCACCCGATAATGGACGATGACATTGTTAGTCGAGATGCCACCATGATCCACAAGTATCGAAATATACCAGACGAAGAAGACGAACATTACAATGATAGCAAACCAGAAAACTGTATGGTCTACTTTACCGCAAGAGGAATGAACCTACAGATTGTTGAGATTTCAAATATATTCACATATACCATTCCAAGAGGCTGCATCGACTTCGAATACATCAACCGAAAAAATCGCTTGGTCGTCTGGAATAAGGCTACGTCTGAGACACATAACGCGGACATTTTCCAGTTGGATTTCGTCGACCCGGAATATGCCTCATTAGTGTTGGCTACCATTCTGTCAATTGATAACCGGGGTACTGGAGGAAAGTTGGCTCCAGCCTACCAGCTTATCAGGGAGACGGTGTAAGACAAATTTAGCTAGTATTTTAATTCATTGGTTGGATCTTCTAATTCAAACTCCAGAGTTTTAATTGTTTTAATTTTAATAGCATTCCACGAGCTGGCGAGAAGACCACGGTCGAAGGAAAAGTTGGAGCTCTTGAAACGCCTGGTCCACAGTTGACAACCAAAATCAACAAAAATGAAAAATTCTGAGTTAAACCCGATTATTTTTTGATCATGTGAAAAACTATGGGCGTGGCGTCAACGTATCATATTTCTTAGGCTTAAAAATTTTCTGAGAACTGGGAATAACTCGGTAGAAAGCTATTGCTTAATAATTTCATTTCACAAACATACACGTTTCTTTAGAATAATTTAATAATAAACCTAATTAATTGGCGAATTTTTCTGTACATGTAAATTCGTGGTTTTATCTCGAGCAATTAATTTAATGCCAGGGTCCAGCGGGCAAGTGCAAAGTGCATGTATATCTTATCCACATGTATAGCTTGACCTTAGTGACCCCACATTGGGATTGGGAGCTGTCACTGCCACATCATAGGCGGATGGATATGCCGAGGAGCATGCTGTCATTCCATGTTACGTAAATATTAAATATAATTATATAGATAGTGGAAATTGCTTCGGTGCAGTAGCCGGCAGTTGTCCACTACAATTTGACAATGGGCGACCCACGAAAATTCGCTCTAGCCCTTGCGCTATTTCTAATAACGCTATTCTTCCTTCCAGCATTAATTCTACCAATAATTGC
>VNWX01002840.1:0-11270 GCA_009869905.1 Ceratophysella communis | reverse complement strand
TAAGCTGGATCTTTGTTTGCCTACATTTTAAAACAACAAAATATTTACAGATTACTCGACCTTACGCGACTTTTTTTACGGGGATTTATTAATCTATCTAATCGAGTGTAGTGTGCATGTGAGATTTATTCGGCACTGTTTGTTTAGAAATGCGTAGTCTCTACCGGGGCAATGAGAGTAAAGATGAATATAAGTATTTCCGTCTGATTTCTAGTGCTTTCTCCTACACACCTGAATTGACTCGAGGGAGTCTTACACAATTCCCAGAAAGAGCTTGTAGTTTGTACATATGAAAGTAAAAACTTTTACTTCCTCTTATTTGCCTCAGGACAAATTTGTAAAAACTAGGAGACAAATAGTACACAGAACACAGACACTCTTACCTTATTTTTGACAACACCAATGCAGCTTCTAGTAAAAATTCGATGAACACGATAAGTTTTCGCAAACATGGCTCCGAAAGCGAGAGAGAATCCTGTCGAGAGTAAATAAGCTCGAATCTACAACAAGCAAAGGAGTTTGGCATGAAATATCAACAGTCGTATCGGCGTGAGAAATCGGGGAAAAAGCACGAAGTTCTTCTCGAGTGCCCTTGTCTAGCCTCACGTCAAATTTCCAAAGTATTTGTTTTCTAAATAACGCAGAAAATCAACGTTCTTGTCGTGACGTGACAGGGACAAGTCTACAAACCTATTTAAACGAAGTCATATTCGAAAGAATGCTCACAACTTGAGTACAACTCTCAAGACGCTAGTTCTTAAAGTGCCTATCAATATTTGGCATGGATTGTACTTACCGTGCAAATATAAGCAAAATGTCGTCCATCCGGTTCGGAGCCGAAGTCCGCACCCAGCAAAATGACAGCCACATAAGCGTGGATACAGCCGATGATGACCATATTATTAAGGCGAGGACTGGAGAGCTTGATATACCTGTATTAGGAACATGTCAGAAAATATTTCTTTAAATTACCCTACAGTTTCATACAAGATGTGAACGTTGAACCCGCCCTGGTACAGAACAGTGCTGAAAGCTTTAGTCTATATGCATTAAATAAAAGACCATCCAGATTTATTTCTGCACGTATTTGATTCGGACAAAAAAGGCCAGACTGCCCTCCTCTGTTCCGAATGGACAAGTTAGACTCAGACATGCAATAAAATACTTTCTCTTCCTGGTTCAAAGAAATTGGCTTTCACCCTCCCGTAGCGCTGAACCGTGACTGTATTCACCTGTGAACAAAAGAAAAACCAGCCGGACTTACTTTAGCTTTCTGTGATAGAGATTGAAACAAAGGAATGTCACGGCCATCAGGATGCCCGCCATGGCCACAGCTCCAACGATTAAATACGGCGTGTTTTCCACCTGTGGACAGTTTCGCTAATCAATCCATTCGCATCCTTTCACTAAAGTGTCTAAAGCAAAGCAAGTGTTAAAAAGTCACACCTGAATCATTTTAAAACGAAATTCACGGCGTGCAATCGGGACTTGACCGCCATGCCATCGTACGATTGCACATCCGGTGCAGTTGAGTTTCAGCGTGGCTTTTCGGGGAAAGTAAAGGGCGATATGTCGAAGTTCACCGTCTATCGAAATGCATTGACAGTACAGCAAAATTAATAACATTAGCAGTATACAAAAAACAGCTGATTTGTAGGTAATTTGTTTTACCATGAATTTGCATGAAAGACGTAACGCCGATTCGATCTGATCCGGAAAACGAAACTGGTCCCTATAAATTTAATTTAATTATTCTGCAAATTTTATAAAATATTTATATTTTAACCCCGAATCCTTATTCTGCAATAAAAACTTGCCGAAATTCCAATAAACGACAGTTTGCTCAGCTCAGTCATTAGTTTAGCTGAAAAATTCGTATTGTTGTATTCAAATGATTCAAGCGTCATATTGTGCGTGCTTTGAAGATTCTTGAGGGCAAGTGCTATGCTCCACACTGCATCATACGTTTCAGGAGCGTAGGGGCTTTCTGGTAAGTTCCGTACTTGGAACTTTCCCCGGAACTGGGATGCATTCTATCAAAATGATTATGAAACTCTCTTAATTTCTTAAATTCGTTATTTAAAGTCGGTATTAAAATTTCCATTACCATTCCAGAAATGGAATTCATATTCCGAACAATGACGTTGTGCCTATCGACAAGAATAGTGTGCTCGACCGCCAAGCTGAGTTCTACGGACGTGCATGTACTGGGATTGTAGTTATGAACCTGGTGATGATGTTGGGAGTAGTAGTATTTCCCTGTACCCAGTTCTGAAGTAAAGTTGAAATCTTGGCCACCTTCTCCGAAATTACTTGTCCCGTTGAAGGCTTCTTGACGTTCCGGTGAAAGCCACCAATTCATTTCCGGTTTCCCGATTAACAGCCAGGCGTAGTCTCGGCCGTACATCCCCATTCTGTAGACCTACGTGCGATAGAAGAGACGGTGAAAGTGACACATGCCATACAAACGAGACATTTTAAGCGTGATGGAAATGAGAAGCTATCCACAAGAATATAATTTAGGCTGTCAATATACACGTCAGCTTTCACGAATATTTAAACGAAGAACCTTGCTACCCAAAATTCGAAAGTTCCTTGACAAAGCTACATTTAATTATAATTTTTTTAGATTGAATCCTAGCGACCGCCCGAGTTTGTAATGAGCTTAAATCGATTAGTCAACAATAACAACAAATCTAGTGGAGCCACTCATGCAAGAAACAATGGGCGGAGACTCTTATGCACAACTTTCTCTTTTCCCATAGATTAATCCTCTCACTCTGACTTTCTCCAACCAACAAATTCAAACTCAAAAACTTAGCGACTTTCCTTCTGCTACTTCAAGCACGCTTCCCTCGCAAAACAACTAAGCCAATTTTCTGAGACTTTTTAGATTGAAATATTGGACGTGGGGCGGAAGGACGGGGTTGTCCTGGGCTATTGGGCTATTTATTAGGCAGTCCTAGGCCTCCTTACACCAATAAAGTTTCTGGCGTACACACAATGAAACAATGCTCTATTTTGTACAATTACTTTAAATTTATTCCGGCCTTCGCGTATTTTCGGTTTAAGTATGATTTTTACTGTTTTTTGCTAATCATGGGTATCAAATTTGAGACTAAGAGCAGGGATTCACTATTCCAAGCTTATTAATTAATTTAAATTTAAAATTAATTCGGGCCATCTTAAATCCAGCTTGGTAATTCGTGCTAAAAAGTGAACTTTTAACAATAAGGCATTCCACCAAAGCCCTGCAAATTGATGGACTAACCAAACTGTCTACTGTTCCATATCATTACCGCCTTGCAGGAAAGTCTAGACTGAAGGTAGCTACTACTGAACTATGCTGTCTACCTACAGTATAGAATATCTCTCAAGTCAAGCTGCTTGCAAAATGCAAAATTTTAAGGGGATATGAAAGTCGTCAAACGTGAATCTGTCATTCGCATCCACAATGTTCCGCAGAACTTAATGGACGGGTAGAGACGATGACGAAATTTTAGATATTTGGATAGGAGATTAGGCGGGAAGCCGGATCAAAGAGTCATGCTGTAATATGATACTCCCTGCTTTGAAGTAGAAGATGCAAGATTAAATCAGGAGAGAAAGTAGGCAGAGAGAATAGAAACCGTTTGGGCTTTCCTAAATCTTCACCTCTTCGCCATTACCATAAACAGAGTAAACATCATTGGGTACACAAATATATCAAACTAAGCTGTAGCTCATCAACCCGTACGATGGTATTTTCGGTAAATTTAAATGACTGCGATTTACTCTGCAGACAATAGAAAACAGAACAATAAAAAATGCTTATGAAACTCGAAAAGTTATTCAATAAGCGGGATTGTACTTTCTCTTTGCAACTTTTCACCGGGTTTCCGAATGTTATAGGAACTACATATATTCGGGGCTAGGTCTGTGTTTTCCTAATGCACTGCTTGGATAATTACTTCAGGGCCACACGCGAGGCTGAAACGGGAACTTTGAAGCTCTTGACCTCCAGCCTTCGTGCCTTGTTCGCATTAGTCTTTTCATGACTGCTCGCGACCAGACGGAGTGGGCAGGGCGTTTCAAAGCTATCAAGGTAGTGGCCATCCATACAGAGGAATTAAAAACCATTTAAAAACTTCCAGAGAACGAAAGCATTTACCGGTTTTATCCAACGTCTAACCCTGACTCATTTCATAGGCAAATTTTATGCACAGTCTAATCTGCTTATCTGGTATTAAATATTATGCAAGCAGAACACCTGGAAACGGTATAATTGGCTTGTGAGTCGCCCAATGCATTATCGCTTAGGTTAAATCAAAATATGCCAATTAAATGCTCATTTCTTTCGCATTAGTCTTTTCATGCTCTGCTCGCGACCAGACGGAGTGGGCAGGGCGTTTCAAAGCTATCAAGGTAGTGGCCATCCATACAGAGGAATTAAAAACCATTTAAAAACTTCCAGACAGCGAAAGCATTTACCGGTTTTATCCAACGTCTAACCCTGACTCATTTTAATGGCAAATTATATGCACAGTCTAATCTGCTTATCTGGTATTAAATATTCTGCAAGCGAAACTCCTTGAAACGGTATAATTGGCTTGTGAGTAGCCCTATGCATTATCGCTTAGGTTAAATCAAAATATGCCAATTAAATGCTCATTTCTGTTGCGACTATGTCCATGCCATTCGGCCAAAAACACTGACCAAAACGCAATACCAGGTCCCCAATTTAGCGCGTCTTGAGCTTCAGGTTCGAACATATCTACTTTCTACGGCTTTGTTTCTGAAGTTATAATGAGTTCAGAGATTTCAAAAAACACTGACCAAAACGCAATACCAGGTCCCCAATTTAGCGCGTCTTGAGCTTCAGGTTCGAACATATCTACTTTCTACGGCTTTGTTTCTGAAGTTATAATGAGTTCAGAGATTATAAAGGAACTGCCGCGGCGTGCGTGATCATTTCTAGAGGAACTTGATATGAGTATGAGTAGCTGAGACACAGGGATTTGGCTGAAGTGCCGTTCACTCCGATTTCCGGGTTCTGATCTTCCACTAAGGCGGGCGGCGCACTCATATCAGCTTTGTTTGGAGAAAGTCAATCCGACGGATTGTGCCATTGAGCCTAGCAAGCCCCTTATTAGGACTTCTACTGCCAACTAATAGACGTAATAGTCACCGTAAAATCTATTGCTTACCTCACAGAATATTCTGGGAGCCACATCAGAGCCGAAACTGGCTATAATAACTCTCGAATCCAAATCCTGCGAAGAAAGTATAAAAGAGTCAAATCGTGGCGATAAACGGTTCATCGCTAAACAAACAAAAATTTATGTACTGGGCCTTCGCAAATTATTGTCGATCGAACGACGCTTCACAGTAACCTAAATATTTTGGAATGTCAAGCCGAAACCGACAGCCGACCCCTCCCTTGAGCCCATCCGTAGTATTTACGACAGCTATCATGAAACATTATGGGGCAGCATGAAATCAGAAAGTTAACGAGCCCAGCAATCAAAATTCACGACTACTGGCTTCAATTCATCAGCCTCAGCCCCGCCTAATGCGCATTCGAATGCTTCTCCGCTAATAATACATTTTCCCGTCTGCTTGAAGTCATAATGACAGAATGGAGATTGACGTGTCGAAGGCTCATATAACGAGCCTTCAGCTCCGCAGCCAAGATTATTACGATGGGACAATCCAATGATTCGGGCTCATTAAAACAAATTCTCCGTTCAGATGAGTTTCCAATTCCACTTGAGAGGCTTGATGTGGGCTTCCAAGCGTAATAGGACAATGGGGTACCGACAGTCGGGAGTACGAACGTTAAATTAATTTAGGGGGATAGTTACTCTGGCGTATGTTCTAAAATTCACAATGGCACACTTAAACGGAAAATGCTAATTTTTTGGGTACGGGTATCCTTTGTTTTTAGGCGAAATCCGACATAGATGTTTCCTAATTAAAACGTAGAGTCTGGTCTTCAATTCCATAAATACTGACGAATAACACATGGTTACTCCAATCTGAATTTCTAGGACTTAGCGACAAATAACGTACCTACTAATGAAGCATTTCCATGATTACAACTTGTTGTCATTAGAATTGTTTTGCTGTTTTTAAATCAGACAAGAAATTCTGATGCTTCAAAATTAGCTTGGAGCTTGAAATTAAACAATTGTGTTTATCGTGAGAAATAAAAAAAGTTCTAGGCTTTTAGTCTTCGCAAAACAATTCTTTTATTTTATTATCGGTAATCGGTACCGTCTAATTACAAGGCTAAACTGCTGGGTGTGTCCGAGAATGAAAGCAGGTGAGGCCTAGGTCTAGCACTTTCTCTTGGCTTTAACTGAAAAGCCAATTATATTCGACCCCTTATGTACCTGACACAGAATGTTGTCAACTTCAATCTGCAATATCTATTAATATATATATACAGCGGGAAGGCCAAAAATTTTGTTGCTAAGAAATAATACATAGAACGCAAGCATTAGCTACTTTGTTGTGCTGAAGATCTGGCAAACCGGAAATTACCGCCACTGCAATAACACAAGACCAGGCGCTCACACCAAACGGATAAAAGTCCATACCCTCAATCCTCAATTTAGGATTTCTCTTTCTTTAGAGACCATAACTTCTAGTTTTCGTAAAGTTATCTCTTGGCTTGTGTCTTTTTTAGTGTTGTGGGTTATTTGAACCAAAAAACTTACCTTCATATCCTTGTAATTGCTCCCGAAGGTCTGACAGCGAGAATGTAAGCGTGGCCTTGCAGGTTACATTACCTTTCTCCAGTTCAGTAACAAGGTAATTAGCCGGCTAAAAAAATAATACATATTTTTTTTTATCAGGAAATGTTGACCAAACCAAGTCTAAACATACATAGATGTAAATACACGTGTACATGGTTTGAAATCCTGAGATCTGGTATGAGGATGAAACTTGGGATCAACAAGCACAGTAACGGTTATGGGCCAGAGCATAGAAATTGAATCTTGACAAATTAAATTCAGCAGCTTCTATTGGTAGATCCAATAGCGGAAATTCAGAACCTAATTTATTATGGCTCTTACTTTAGGATATATTTAGGAAATGGAGGGCGCTCGCTTCACAGTGTGCAGTTGAATTTTTAGGGTTGTGAGATGAAATCTGTGACATCATTTTTAGATCGGATTTTGATTTTTTCGGCTCTATTGAGCGCCGTCAATTTAGCGCGAACCAATTGAACGCGGACCCGATTGAGCGCGGTCAGATTCAGCGCCAGGCTATTTTACTGATTAATCGAGTGTATGTGATATTATTTTAGTTAGTTTAGGTTTAGGTTATAACGTGCTAAAGTCACTGGATTTCGTCGTTTGCACGGTCTAGCCCCCGCATGGCCATTGTGGGCTGTGGTTGAGCTCGATTGGAAGCGCTCTGAATCCGGTATGCGCTCAATTGATGGTGCCCAATTGCCGTCGCTTAATTGACCGCGGTTAAACAACAGGACATAAAAAACGCGATTTTTTATTGAAAAAATAATTCTTTATAATTGAAACGTTTAATCTTGTAATAATGGTGCGGGATAAGGTAAAATAAAACAAGCAAACGCTAATTAAACACCTATTCAGATTCAGAAGTATCCCAAATCGACCTAAATTTAGTATAACGAAGAATATTGACAACCCTTCTTATGAACCGCAGGAGAGTCTATACTCATTTATGTTAAAGAACTTCCAGGAGAGCAGATAGAGTTGCCAATCCTATTGTTCCACTATCTGCTACTTGGTCTCAATGTCATTAACTCTGCTCAACCATTAAGGCTAAAGTGGGGCATATTGTTCCTCATGCCCTTTAGACATCCCTTTTGTTAAAAAGAACATCTGATTGAATAGACATTCCTGCTCCTATCACTTTACCAGTCCAATCTACTGTTCTCCACTGGGAACGGAACAAAAAAATCCTTGTCTCCGAGTCCCACTGGCTAATGTAATGTGAAGACTCCTCTTCACCATGGAAGCTCAAGTAAGGGGAAAAAGACCCAACTTTCACTTCGGGGGTGAAACTGTGAAGAAAGTACAAGTGAAACTTTCACTTTCTCTTTCTAATGCTTTTCAATTGAAACTATTAGTAGCTTAGCTGAAACAGAGTAAATACTCGTTAGCCTGTGTGCTCATCAGTGTGGTCGGAGCAAGGGTCTATTCCGTATCATGTAAGCAACACCGGGCAGGGTACATATTATAAGAGCGTCAGCACTAAGCTTTTACGTCTCGAAAATCTGGATTCCATAATTTGATTTTGCTAAAACTTAATGCGTTTATTAGCCTAAAAAGAACCTGAGCGCTTTCCTGGAGTGCAGGTGTCCTTCAAAAAATAAAAAATTTCGTAGTATATTTATTTGAGTTTTAATTATTTGTTTCGTTCGGTGAGGAAAAGCTGTCGTTTCAAAGCGAAGCAATTCAGGGGTTTTACCCACTCCTGGCTACCAATTTGATGCCTGTTACATGCTGAAATCAATTTTTTTATTTTCAAGAACGAAAAACGAAGAAATTCGCGAACTTCGATTTAGAATCCCGCAAGAATAAAAAAAAGATTTGGAGCTTCTTAAAAACGCAATTTGAATTGCTAAATTCAGCTAAAATTTAAAGCGTATGCGAAATTACCCAAATATAGTAAATGACTTGAATAATTAGTGCACAATACCTAGCCCCTTGAAACGCTTATTTAGAGTCCGTCTTGAATGCTCGATACCTAGGACTATTTCCTAGAACAGATCGACGAGCACAAATGAGTTGTTTTAACTATGCCGTTTTGCGATTCTGAGTTTATAGGCAAAGTAGTAATTGTAACACTCTGGACGGATACATCGAATAGCGAACAAATTGCATTCCATTTGGCGTTATCTTTACGAGAAATCCTGAATGCCGTAATTGACGACCTACGTTAGTGTATTGGGAACATGCATATATGGACGGATTTAGGGGCGTAACTTTAGGATTTTCTTCTGTACTGTTGCGAGAAAAAATGACGAAATTCAATTTGGTTTCAATTACGCTGATATTACATTAAGGAGCTTTGAGAGTAAATCTCTTCGATCAGAGTCACTTGAGCCTTCTGACTACTTACCATAGTGAAGCGGTTCTCGTTCTGCGTAAAGAAAGTCACCGTGTCCCAGTCGAAGTGAGTGAAGAGACTCAGGATAGCCTCATTATGGGCTGAGACGGGGGAAACCGTGCGGTAAAATAGGGGAAATTCCTTCCGGTCCGATAGGGAAGGCGATGTGGACCCAAAGGAAACCTGGAATCATAACCACAAAACAGTACAATCAGATAAATATATCGAAACAAATTTAGCATAATATGCATATTAGACCCATATTTACATTGACAGTAAAATTACAATTACGATTGCCTTGTATGATTGTGATATGAAAGCAGAAAGCAATGTTCAATGCCCCAATGCGGAAATATTACGCTGCTCTAAGCAAACCTTTTTTCACACAAGCCCACAACGCGTTATATTTTGACTCGTCAAAACACGGAACATTTCTTGAATATTTACTCAATTAATTAATTCACGTTCTTAAAGTAGAGTCTAGACCCGCGTGGGTTTCGCTAAGGTTCTCTGATGGTATGAATGAATGAGTGTAACGAGTGTTAAAGTACATTAGCATTTTGAGAGAAAATGTGACGCTAAGTGAGTTAACACTACTCAGGAAAGAATTAAGTGATTAATATTTTCTGAAGGAAAAGTCGGCGCGCCATAGACAACGACATTAAGCTTCTGCGTGAAAGTCTTCAAAAGTTTATTCTAGTAATGAGTTTAAACTATGTATTAGGGTTTCGCCAGCTGAGAATCAAAAGTAGTTGAGGAGAAGCGAAATAATTCGTGAAAGAAGATACATAATAAGTCAATACAATTATTTGTAAAGATTGTTGGCTTTATGAACACGGAAAATCACCGGCGCGACGTGTGACAAACTGTCCATGCACTGACCAAATTTTTTATTGAAGAAAAATGACATGACACGCAGTTTTGATTCATGCGCTGCATAATGGACCTGAAACTAAAATAAGCGGTTTCGTTAAAAAAAATGCAACATAAGCACTGTAGGTCCGGCATTTCAGTATCAAGTCTCACAAATCCATCCTAATCGCTCGTTCTTTTATTGAAAGTCCGCTCCATAGCACAACAGGTATTAAAAAGAAATTCTGACGTTGGGAAAATTTTGTTTAATCATCCGAAAAACTCGTTTGCCTAAAAAGTTCACACAAAGTGGAAAGTCGGAGGTGGATATTCATTGACTCTGAAAATGACCTTTCCCTTTTTTGTTTGTTGCGCTTGGTACGGTGTGACGGTGTTTTGGGGCAAAACGACTGAAGATTTCTATCATTATTTATGCAGAAGATAAGGGCACCTGGCACCATTTCGGTATTTTTTTTTGATTTCATTTCGAATTATTTTGAGTGGAATCATCATTTAATGTACAAGATAATGAATGTTCGTAATTCTACAGGAGAAGGTTTGGGTTGAAAAGAAAAAATCTTCATGCTGGCAGCCTTATGTCAGGTCAATGAAGTGTTACTGTGACAAGAAAATAGCATTGTTGTTTGATCGTTTTCAGCAGAAGTACGAAAATTGACAGAAGTAAGCTGATCCTTAGCCCAGGTAAATTAAATAAAAAAATTGATTCTTTACTAAATTTAATTTTTTATTAAATTTGGAATAAAAACACAGCATTAAACCGAACGTTGCAACGGTCACCCACACCCACCTACCGGGTTGTATTATTTCAAAGCTTAAGCAATTTTATATCAACGCAGGCATGCCCAGCACCTTCGGAAAGCTTTGCAGGGGTAGCACCTCCATGTCGCGTTTTGTCATAGCCCCCCGGTATACCCCCCTCGTATAAAAAAATAATTTCGATTTAAATATTTTCGAGTGGTAAAATGGTACCTAGTGATTAAATAAACTCTATTATTCCTAAATTAAGGGGTGGCATGGCGTGTCCAGAATTTAAAAAATTTTTTTTTTAAATACAGCCCAAATTCGAGATGTAATTTCGGAATGTTGTTCCCAAGGAGTAATTATCTTAATTAATCATAATTATCGTAAATTAGGGGTGGCGCCTCCAGGATTTAATTTTTTCCTAAAATATAGCCAAAATTGGAATAGTAACTTCAGAATGTTGTTCACCATGATTAATTGTTTTAATTAATCATATTTAGCGTAAATTAGGGGGTGGCGTGTCCAGGATTTAATTTTTTTAAATTTGGCCAAAGTTAGCATTTTAACTTCGAAAT
>VNWX01002839.1:0-11271 GCA_009869905.1 Ceratophysella communis | reverse complement strand
ATTTGACACTGACATGCGAGGGATCACAGCCTCGGAAATATTCATAAGAAACACTTCACAGGAAATTGATCTTACTTTGAAGGTGTATTCGCCCGTTGGTCTTGTGACCGAGAAACTTGTAACTTAACAGTTAATTAAAACCTGCATACGCACCTTCGAAGATTCACTAAAAACCTATTTGTGCAACAAAACTACGATCAAATATCGAGCTGTTCGAAGCGAATTCTTTAAGACGAAAAGGCGGATTTTTTATGAAGAGAGGCGCAGAAAGACGGAATGTGGATTGGATTTTCTTGGCCGTGCCAAGCCTGCACTTCCCATCACCTCTTCCTCATATTCGAGAGAATCGATTGAGAGCCCAAATGGATTCGAACTCCTGAGAACCTGCTGAGCACTTTTTGCAATTATAGAAATAAAAGAGAGAAAGAAAGGCTGGAGGCCAAAACATCCAAAAAAAAGTCCGACCAAGAGGACTCGGATGATTGAAGGAACCACTCACCTGCCTCTTCAACCGATTAATTACCCAGCCACTAATCCTATCTTCATAAAAGCCTCACTTCCCTTCATAAAAGCACTAATTAAAAGGTTTATCTTTAGTAGTTCGTTGCTCGCTCTGTTTCAAATAAATAAACCAGAGATTTCGAGTTAGAGAGCTTTTCAAAGTGATTTCTTTAGTACAAACACTCTTTGGAACTTGACTTCAAGCGAATTGCCACGGGATTCAGAGTTACACGCAATTTAGGTCTACGTATCATTAAATCCCGATTATCAAGGCGGTATTTTCACTTCTAACTTGAAACAAAACGATTGAAAACGGGAAAGCTGCAGTGAAGCTTTTCGTACGGAACTTTGTTCACTAGTTTGAAATGGTGCAAATGTGAACGTTAACTTCATGTGTACTGAACTCGGCTTTAAATATTCTAGATTCCTAATATGCGTCTAAGATAGTCATATGGTGACATTTGTTGCACCCGATTCAGATAGGTATAACTCGTGTCTTGCTGTGACTCTCTGTACTTTCTCATTCCGGAAAAGTTCAATTTAAATATTGTGAGCTTTATTGTTAGCGGCACTAAATTCAAAAGCTGCTCTTCAGTAAAGTATAATTATATCATATCTTAAAGTAGAGACCATATCTTAAAGTGGGATAGCCTGTATTTGCGGCATGTAAGAAAATCAACATTTCATTAAGTTTAAACATGCAAATCACTGACAGAAATTGCTACGCAAATTTTATCTAACACTTAGAATAATGCTGTTACAAGTATTATAGAAGTTTCGCCCTTTAGGAACCTCATGTGTGGCATATTTCAATCATCGAGCTTAACCTGAGCTAGAGTTTTGGGAAGCATAAGTGACATGTTTTGCAATATTTGCTCGATTAAACCCTTGGATCTGCTCTAAAAAGTGTTTAATTTAAGCTAACAGGCAAGCAAATTTAGTTTAAAAAATTGCCTGGTTATGTGTCAAAGCTAATTAATTTAAGACATTACGAGAATGAATGCATCGGCATAATAGATGTATAGACAAAGCTCTGTATAGCACAATGGTCGGTAAGCTTAAGAATTGGAGATATACCTACATAGATATGTGCAATAAGAAATGGGGAAAATAGAGAAAGAATTGGTTTGACAGAAGAAGACAACCCTGTATCTGATATTGAGTCTGATGTAATAAAGTAGATCGAAGAGGAGTCTACCTACGATCTTCTCGGCAGGACGTATCAATCTATCGGATCATCATGATTCATGAGTCCCGCTTGCCTCGAGGCTGGAACTGAGAAACGCTGAGCCATGAAGTGGGTACATAAGGATTCAATAATCGCATGCAACCATCCATCAGCTCTTTCCCTGGCCACAAAAAAATGAGGGATATGCCTTCCCTTAAGGCCATTCAGAAAGTCAGAAATAAATGACTGTTGTGAGGGATAAAGTATAAAAAACTTGGCAGAAAGCCCTTCCAGCTCATGTCGGAGAGAAGAGGCAAGAGAAAGTTTTCACTCGGGATAATGTCTTAAAGTGTAATTTCCTCTCCTTCCCGTCGTCGACTGTGAAATTTCCCTGACTCCCAAACAGACAAGAGAGCATTGAAATATGAGGCAGGGGATGGACGGGGCTACAGAAAAAAAACTTTATCGCTTGCATAATTAACCCCACTTAAACTCCGATTCCGGGACTTTCATTTCCCTTTGTCGGCCCAAAAGAGGAAGAACTATTGAGTGCTCAAGTTTTACAGCCAGCAGACTAGAACTCTTTAACTTAGCTGTAATAAAAGAGTGAATCATGCTTACCACATCGATGAGTTGAGAGAGCTTGAGCTTGATTTTGACGGTGAGGGCATCCGTGACGTTGACGACAGGTCGAACGAGCTTATTGTAGTTGGAAAGAAGATCATCGTACAGTCGCTTCGCATCTGGATTGCCAGCTGAGCCTAGTTCCAAATGGAAGAAACAGAGGAGAATCAAACAGGGTACTCGAAGAAAGCCTGTCCGTCGCCCGCCACTGCGGCCTCTTCGCCGCACACTCCTCATCACAGTCAGGATTATGCCTTAAGTCATGGTTCACTAAGGACTGAGCTGGGAACCACTTGGTGCACTTGTGGGACCAGCGAGCCCCGAGCACGACTCAAGATCTGGACAGACTGAGCCCAGAGACCCTGTCCGGTCGGAGTTGTTCTGAACGGTCACGTGGGGCCCATCAACTAAATCATTTTCACTGACAATAGTGGGTGGGTAAGAGCTCCCTGGCTCTGCTTCTGCCTGCACCTTTCCCACAACTGACTGACATGTCAAGAAACCAGTTGAGAGTCCGGAACAGTCAACAGACTCCGACGTGGAGCTGTTAGAAGAAACCTGGAGCCTCCTCAGTGAAAGCCAGAACCTGGTCTGGTATCCGGAATCTACTCTAGCAGCGTGGATTCATGGACCGCGGCTGGAACACTGGTGCCCGACTCCGTAGTGGCACTGGAGAAAGCTCTGTACTCTTTCCCGTAAGAGACTGCTTGTTGGAAGGCCCAAGTCCCTTACTCATCATTTTCCAGATCAAATGCGGGAATTTTTCCCTTGGTCGCTGGGGGAATGGATGGGAAAGTGCTCTCTGCGGCTCGAGGCAGGCACGGCAGCAGAAGGCATGGAAGGAGAACCAATAGAAAACAGGTGAAGTCTTCATGGGCCCAACTTTGTGTACACGTTCTCTGTCTGTCTCCACTTATTCTATTGCTTATCCCCTGGTTGCAACAGAGAACGAGTGCCGAATTCTCGCTCAATCCTAACAACCCCTTTTTCGTATTGGACACTCTCAACGACTGTCACTCTTTGAACTCTTTGACTTTTGAACCTTGTCTTCCTCTTGATCTGCAGTATGTACACTGGTACACAAGCTTTGAACGTGAGGTCGAAATGATAAGCAAATATTAAATATTCCAAATCAATAATACTTGTTATAGGTACACCAGAGTTTGTCTCTCACCTTGAAATGTTTCATATTTTAACGATTATTGGTATGAGTTTCTACCAAGTTCTAGATATTTAGATATGCTTTTATCGAAATACAATGCGAGCCACGACAAATTATAATGCTGTGACTGCATTCAAGATTCATATCAGCACAGCCACATCTAAATATTGGAAACAATTTAAATATTGATCAGAATAATAGTTTAAAAAAAAAATTCTTGTGTTCCTGACGCATGGTAATTCTGCATTTATAAATATTATACATGTTAAGTAGTAAATACTTAAACGCATTTGCACAACTCGACGTCCATCATGCGAAAAGACCAAACCGAAACGTCGGTAAGCCTCACTGCACAACCACCACCACGGCGTCTTCCTAATCCTCTGGTGGGTGCAGGCTAGGCTCTGGTGCTTTTTTCTGCAGCCGCGTTGTCTTCATCCAAAATATAGCGTCACCCTAACCTCGCATAAAGTAGCATTCTCACCACTACTAACGATATTTCACACTTACTCGAGCCCCTTCCACCAAAAATATTATCCAACGTCTTCCGACCTGACTTCTTACGAGAAATTACGAGTTTTCCGCATCCCTGCCCCCGCTGCCACGCTGACTTTCCCCAAAAGAGAAAAAAAACGCAGCCCATGTGTGCGTAGTGCGAAGAGCATACGAATGGGGTCTAGGACGGGTTAATGATTACCTCGTGAAGTAATTGGATTTCAGGATTGGGAAGGTGAAAAGAATGAGCTCGTTCATCATGCAGCCCTTGTCTTCCTTTACTTCTTGAGAAATATAATCAAAATGAAGAAAATGTCTCATTTAAGAAAGGTGCAACCTCGAAAGTCAAGTCTGTCGGAACTGGATGGGCTCAGCTCAAGTCTCCTTGTTTCCGACCAATTATGCCCTTCATTAATTATCTGCCTGGGTATCCTGTCATTTTCCGATCCCTGACCTCGTTTCCAGGCAAGTAAACCCTGCCACCAACTTCTGGAGACAGCTAAAAAGTCAAGAATCATTTATTCTCATTTGTTGCCTTTGCCCGGAGTGTTACTTGTTTTAATTTGTTCTTTTTTGGAGAGAAGTGACTCCCAGAGCGTGGAAAAAGTAATAATAGTAATCTAATTATGTTTCCCATTTTTCTCACGTGCTGACTCAATAATTAATATTCCTTTGCGTGGAGTGTTCCTGTAGTGCTTCATACTAATTAGCCTCGAGTCAGAAGCGTATCAAACCTCGGGATCATTGTACTTTCTTGAGTTCACAGTAATTTTAAACACGCGTCTCTTGACTTGAGAACCACGAAATATATTATTCTGATTGCATCTCACGGAGAAAAGGTTCGGGATTAGGGGAGAACTAATCCTTTGTTTGTTATTCAGGCGAGGATTTTGGAACATTAATACACCTCGCTGTTTGAAGTACCTGCCTTTCTCCATCTAACCTGGTGTTTTCAGGAACTTGGATTACTGAATCTAGGTACGCACGTGGAGTAAAAACAGTCCCAGGTCAATTTAACCTGGAACCTTGGCTTAGACAAAAATTGCAAAGCAACTTTCGTCACATGGCTATTGGAAAATTTTTGTCGGGTTCGGAGTTTACGCCTTCGTTTACAAATTTTGCAATATTGGCAAAAATTTTAGGATGCAGCATTTTTCAAAAGCGCGAATGAAATCTATTCACGGATTTTAGTGATAGGTGTCGGTGATATTTGTGCTGCCCTTTTCACAAATTCATATTATTATGTCTCTACTACTAACGAGACAGAACCACTCTAAAGCTAAAGTGCTGTGAATTTCACCCTTCACGTAAATTTAAAATGGGAAGGAAATTGCAATGGAATGAGAACCAGATAATAAGGAGTTGGGGAGGGTGCAAATGCAATCAACTGGAGTTCACACAGAGTAAATACTGCTAGGAATTCATGCAAAGCACTTGCATAGAAGTTTATGGAACTGTATGGGACCAAATGAGCACAATATTTCGGTTCCAGTTGTCCAGAACTGAGTAAGTCATGAAAAATGATATTAGTAAACTCACTGCGGGACAAACCCTATAAAGACGGCCACAGAAAGCAATGTATTGTTATCCAGTCAAGAATTATTGTGGCAATAGTCCAAAGTGAATTTAATCGTCGACATCCATATTGCACTACTGGGACTGGAACAATGTATGACCCAAAAAGTATGATAAAACAAAACAACTTGGTTAAATGCGTACTTTGTAGTACAGTTGCAGCGAAGTTGTTCCTAGCGGATTAACATAATATTGTAGGGAGGTTTAACATTTGTGTATCAAATCATGAAAAATTCCAATAACTGCCACGGTAAATACAGCGTGAGAGAGGCAGATCCCATTTATAGACTTCAGCAGAAGCATAATGGATAGTATGAGAATCGATTTGTTCCAAATAGATTTCTATTCCAACCATTTCTGCGGGTAAAAAACGGGTTAAATTCATATGAATTTTACAGATATGTGCTGCTAATCCATGAACGGATCATTTTTGCTGCTAGCTACAGAACTTTTCAAACACATGCTACTACTATATGGAGGAATATTTAATTCCAAGTTCAACAGAAATTACTGCAAAATATGCAGTTCAATCGAGGAATCTGCAGCTAATAAAAAATTACTTGTGCAGCGAGCTTTCGGAGGCTTCAATGATAAAGCGTTCTCGTGTTTTTTCTATTAAAATGGATACGACTAAATTGTACTCGTATTTGAATTTTTAAATGTCATAAATTCAATAGCGGCTTGACTAGCTGCAAAATTAATAGCTTTTCTCCAATGACATTTCACAGTCAAACCCAAGTCACTCCGACATTCTGTTAACAGAATAATTGAAATCTGAATTCAGCTCAGATAGGCCATAAAGGAGACTTTAGTCTCTTTCAGCAAAGGAAAGACAAAGTACCCCTGCATGTACTGTTAATATTTCACCACGTGTAAACATGCTTATTTGTTGAGCACTGGAGAGCTCATTTGTCCAAGTGTTCTATTGCCCTCTGTGCGAGATATGAAATATTACCAGCCCAGATTGTCCATTTCATCTACTATGCAGTATGTCACCGAGAAAAGCAAGCATGTACACAACATAGAGTAAGTCGTCTTTCCCATGAAAGATTTGCGAGGGTTCTGGTTTCTGGTTTTCTCTAGTTCTCGAACTAATGCTTCAAAAGCCTCATGAATTTCTTTGTGAATCCCTGAAACCCTACACAGGAGTATCATGCATTTCCGTCGGACATGACGTAGGACAATTCAAAGCTTGAATGAAAAACATGCCCAGAAAACATAAGGCATAGATAGAGTTCAAAGTTATTTGATCTTCGACAATTTGACTTTGTGCTTGTAAAAGTGTAGCTATTGGCTTCGGTGTACCATGTTCAGCATGCATTTTATGTACAAAGTCGCTCACTCAACTTTTATAAACAATAGAAAAATTCCTGAAAATTCAAATACCACTTTAAAATTCTCATTCGTATAGGTATGCGTTTTCGAGTGTCAGTAAAATTCAAGTCCGCGATGTTTCCCGAACAAAAAATATAAAAATGCTCCAAAAATAGTCGTTTAAAAAACTAGCTGAGCCTGGCAGATCCTAGCTAAATTTTTAACCGCGTATTATTTACTTTTTGGTTATTTGTGTGTAAAGTGAAAAGAATACAGGTGGCTTCAAGACAAACTCATTTAAATTTTTTATTAATTTCAAGGCTGTACAAATAAGCAATCCTCGAATGGCCGAGACCGAAACGACCAGAGACTTGAGTGAGACAAACAGGAAAAGTAAAAGCATCATAGAGCTTGAGAATGGGCAAGCATACACATGAAAATGAGGAACGCCATCCATGTCGTCGTACAATGTTGTTCGTACAATACAATTCCCGTTTCTTGAGTGAGTCGTTTTGAGTCTGAATTGTATACAGAGAAAAACTATACTTTTGTTTGACAATCCCCACCGTGCGGCTCTTGGAATTGTGTACTTTTTTTCTACCAGCCTCGGAACACAGAGAGTGAAAGTGCCCAGTAGGCTAGGAGCTCAATGTACTCAATTTTTTTGTCGTTCCGTCCTCCCTCTTTTTATGGCAAAGTATTTCCTTTCTCTGGTCTAACGATCGATTTGTCAGCATAAGGGTAGTTATTTGACGGAATTTAGAATGCTTCACTCCTTGAGCACCAGTACCAAGGCTTTTTTTTTGATCCATTACCGTCTGTCAGGAACTGAACATGATAATTTTTGCTCTTGGCCAAGAGCGGAGAAAAGGGGGTTCTTGAAACTTTATTTATTTACTCTTTAAGTCGGGGCGGTCCATGGAACACGCACACACCGTCAGAGTCGAGAGTGAAAGTGGAGAGAGTCTGCTCTGCATGTACACGGACTTCTCTGCACGCAGAAATCGATTCCACTCCCCCTTCTGCCCGCCTTACGCAACACACATCTTCTGCTCTACGCACTCTAGTCCATCTTTCTTCCGTATTTATAACACTCCTGCCCCACAACCCTGCTTCTGGCTCTAAGTACCTTTCGTTCCACTTGACCGCTTTCACTTAACAGGTTCATGAAGAATAAAATGCGAAAGAAATTTCATGTGTTTAAGTTAATGTTTAGGGTAAGTTTGGTGAAAATTGTTCAAAAAATTTAGAAGGTTTAGGAAATCGTGTAATTGGGACTTAGGAATTTATTATTTAAAAGTTTCAAAAAATCATTATTTCAAGCTTTGAAATTCAAAAAATAATTTGTTTTTTGTTCGATTGTTTTGTGTTAGCAGAGTACCAATATTAAAAAACTAGCGGGTACTCTAATTTCGGCATTAGATAACTACTCAAATTTATAAGTGCCATAAAACTCAAAATAAAAAAAACCAAAAATACTCCTATAAAGTAGCTCCGGCGAATTTTCCAGATACAAGACCAAATCCGTTTTCAGCTTTTTGCATCTAAAGAATTTCGAGCAATAATTTCTACTTTTCGATACCTTATCATTTTTCCGTCAACGGGGGAGTGCCCGTTACTCGTTGAGTTCAGAATTCAGACTCAGAAGTCAACATGCAAAGCCTTATCTTCCGTTACGTACGCACAGTCGAAGAATATGCGTGGGTTTAGCTGAATTCAAATCTTTGGATTACGAATAGCAGAAAAAGCTGTTTTTGTTGTTCCGCTCCCCTTGCTTAAGCTTTTCTGGAAAATATCCTCACCGAACTTTCTTTGGCTTCCCTCTGTGCAGCCTGCAATTGGAAGCGTAGAAAGGCTTCAGACTTTTTTTTCTCGTCCTTTTAAAAAGAACTTATTCAATCATCCATTATATTTCAGGAGTGAAAAAGTGACAGAGTGTGCTTCGGGTCAATCCGATCAAGTTGCCTTGCTGATCCTGGGCAAATACTTTCTTTCCCCAAAAGTCCACATATAGTTTAAGTAAAGGTAGAAGAATTTTGGAATTCCGTATTCCACATGAGTTCCGTTCAATTTTATTGAATTCTGAAACGTTGGGAAAAAGATTACTTTTTTTCTGACTTCCTCCCTCCAGCTCTTCTGTACATATCAATAGTAAACTTTTTTTTGGGTGACACAAATCTGGCGTCCCAGTTACAGTTAGTCCCAAGTAGTTGGGGCAAATCCAGGCAAGTCGGCTTTTTTGTGCAAAAGCATGAAATATATCACATTTTAGTGTACAGACTTGCTGGGGATCATAAATATTTTCAACCTACTACACAGCCTCCTCCTCCGTATTTCTTGAGTCTGGAGAAAAGCTCATCTCTGGGAGATGCTGTGAAGCTGGAGGACCTAGTGCGGCGCTCTGCCGGAAGATCTCACCTTTGCCTCTCTGACTTCCGCTCACTTTCTCCTGACTTTCTCTTATCATGGCACTTAGCGATGCAGCTTCAGCTCTAGGTTTCTAGGCCAGTGTCTTTTCAGGCAAAAGATTAATACGGAAATCTAGCATATATAATTATTCAGGCTTAAAAGTCTTAAATTCAGAAGACGGGGTTTTAATTTGAAAATGAATACTATTCATCATCTGTTGTGACAGAATTTCCAAAAAAATAACTTGCAAATATTAAAAATATTCCAAGAAATATCCTGTTTATTAAATTTATTAACTTTTCCCAATCCCGAATATCATTTCGAATTTTTTTATTGCTTAATATTGCGGCCTACAATGGTATACAGGCATTACCGACGAAAGCCCGAATGCCCGTGACCCAGTTGACTAGGAAAGCCAGGACGAAATCCCAGTGCCGACGACTTTGGACCAGAGGAAAGGTGAAACGGCTGGTAGGGTTTTAAGGCATAAAAGTACTAGAAACTGTTAAAAACTCTTTAAAACCTCTTTAAAATAATTATTTGAGTATGTCCTAAGCATTGCCGAAGCCAAAAAACCCGAAAAACCGAAAAATCCGAATTCGGTGTTTTAGGCAAATTACCCGGGTTTTTCTCGGGTTTTTCGGTTAAACTATATTAGTGGTATGCATTAGAGTCGGTTTGACTAAAAACCCGGCTGCTAATAATCTACACAGCCGATTTTTACCGATTTCACCGATTTTCGGAGCCAAGTTTGAATGCCATTAAAACCGAAACGGGGCAAAACGAGGGTACAATTTTTTCAGTACTCACTACTTAGCGACTGGACATAATTATTGACGTTCTCAGTTTCTTGATATGTTTTAAACTTTTCCAGATAATCGAGGTCAAACATGGGATCTCGGGCCGCAGTACTATGAGGGGAGATTTGGCGAGGATCGAGCTATGAAAGTATTTAGGCTGTTTTAGGGCTTCAGGGTTAGACTTTATTCCTAGTATTGGTACTTCGGACTAAAACTAAAACTTTAATGAACACAATTAGTCAGATTTACGCCATCATAGATTCTTAAAATCTACGTTTTCCAACAGTTAAAATAAAAAATTCATTTCACCACGAATTGCCCCTCATTGCACTGCGGCCCGAGATCCCATGTTTGACCTCGATTATCTGGAAAAGTTTAAAAAATATGAAAAAACGGAGAACGTCATAATTATGTTCAGTTGCTAGGTAGTGTGCACTGAAAAAATTGTACCCTCGTTTTGCCCCGTTTCGGTTTTATTGGCCCTCAAACTTGGCTCCGAAAATCGGTGAAATCGGTAAAAATCGGCTGTGTACAGTATTGACAGCCGGGTTTTTAGTCAAACCGACTCTAATGCATACCTCTAAAATAGTTTAACCAAAAACCCCGAGAAAAACCCGGGTAATTTGCCTAAAACACCGAATTTGGATTTTTCGGTTTTTCCGGTTTTTTGGCTTCGGCAATGCTTAGGACGTACTCAAATAATTATTTTAAAGAGTTTTTAAAGAGTTTTCAACAGTTTCTGGTACTTTTATGCCTGAAAACCCTACCAGCCGTTTCACCTTTCGTGTGGTCCAAAGTGCAGCGACCGAGCAACCGAGTGGTTAGCATAATTACAGACTGGAGTTTAGTGCCAAATAAATCTCTCAAGCATAGGGCTTCGGAATAAAATATATTTTATTTATACATATACGTATTTATATTTATGTAGATCCTGTATAAATAGATGTAGGTACAATGTTCTTTTCCTAAACGTGAGCTTGTTCCAAATATAATGCTTTTAAAAAGATAAAATATCCCGTGAATTGTTCAGAAGAACTTTACATCGACATGAATTATTAGGGATTTTTCTCAAGTAACTAACCTAACCTATTATAAAGCCTCTTGACGGAGATTCATCAGTACACAGAACACCACTGTGTTCATTCACAGTTTAGGATAAGTGACTATAATATTTTGATTATCGGATTTATAGTAATTTCCATTTGCGTTGGAGTGGAACCATC
>VNWX01002838.1:0-11272 GCA_009869905.1 Ceratophysella communis | reverse complement strand
CATTGAGTATGAAGAAGAAATGCGTGGCGGACATCATGACTCGTATTGAAGACGTTTTCATGCTCCCAATTGAAACAGTACTTGATTTCGAAGTTCTCAATGAAATACGAAAGCAGGGTAGGGCGTCTTCACTGAAAAGCAAATGAAATTTAATACATGGATAGAGTTAAAATTTGAATATTTTGTAAAACTTTATAGGCTATTCAAGAATTCCAATCTACGATGGTGAAAGGAGTCACATTGTTTCTTTGCTTTATACCAAGGATCTGGTATTCGTAGACTGTAATGATAAAGTCATGTTGAAAACACTGGTAGAATTTTACAACAACCAGTGCTTCTTCGTGTTTGCTGATTCTAAATTGGACAGTGTGTTCAGCACATTTAAATCAGGTAGTATGCTCATCAAGTTTTATTATCAAAGGAGCGAGACGTTCCTTCATAGATGTACAGATGTATTTATAAATGGAATTCTTCATAAATTTATCCTTAAAACCTGGTATACCATTTTTAATAACGAATACTTCTAGGAAACCACGGTTCACTTAGCATTTGTGCAACGGATTAACACAGCGCAAGACGATAAAGATCCATTCTGTGAGACCATTGGACTTGTAACATTAGAAGACGTCATCGAAGAGCTGATTCAATCCGAAATTGTAGATGAAACTGACGTTTGGGTTGATAATCGTAGCAAGAAGAGAATTACGACAAAGAAAAAACAAGATTTCTCACAGTTTGCTGAAATACGAAATTGCCAAAAGACAATTTGCATCTCACCCCAGTTGGCACTTGCAACGTTTCAGTTCCTTAGTACAGGTACTTTAATAAAAAGGATTTGTTTAGTATTATAGAAAAATACGTCGTAACTTAATAGGCCCACCGGATCCTGAAAATATGCGTCCTTATTCCGAATGGATTTAAATCTCCTGACAATGTTTAAAAAAATAGGAATTTCAAACAGTCGCCATATTCAATTTATTTGAACTACTCGTCGGGCTTATTAATGCTATTTCACAAAATATAATTAATTTGTATTTCTTGCAGTAGTGGAGCCCTTCAAGAGTACTTATGTGAGTGATACAGTCCTTCATCGACTCTTAAAGAAAAATATTTTACTGCGAATCAAAAAAGCCAAGGAACAAAGATCGCACATGTTCATTTATGAATGTGTAAGCTCATAATCTATAATTGCATGGATTTCATTTATACTTTACTATAGAAATAATTTCTTGATATTCTCAGGGCAAGCCATCGGATATTTTTACGGTAGTGCTCGAAGGAAGGGTTGAAGTTTGCACTGGAAAGGAAAATCTAACGTTTCAAACGGGAATATTTAGTTATTTTGGTGTTCCTGCACTAACTGCTGGAGCTGGTAAGTGAGCTATTACAGCAGATGCTTAATGTTTTAAAGACATCCTGTATAATTCTACGGCTGTTTTTTAGATTTCATTCCGGACTACACCGTGACACCAGTTCTAGACTCAGATGTGATTCTAATGAGAGTAAAACGAACGCTTTATTTGGCTTGCCTTGAAGCAACAGCACTGGAGAACGAGAAAATGAATAATCTCAATATGAAAGACTCCGTGGAGTCTGATGTGAATAATCTCAATGCATCCTATTGATGAGCAGATTGAACACGTAAGTTTTTTTTTCGAGATATTTTCGGCATTCCCGAAAATAGCTGTTTTGTCACAAAATAAACAACTCTCAGGAAAATTATATTTAGGAGTTCTAAAATATAACATTCAAAAATAGAAAGTCTTAAAATATGCTATTAGCATAAAACAGAGGGTATGAATACCAAAATATAAGGCTCTCGAAATAGTGCAACGGTGCATGCCAATAATAATGCTATGCCAGGAATATCTCATCCTGAAATATAGCAGTCGAAAATGTGTAACCCAAAAATACCTACAACTCTTAAAATACTGCACTCCCAAAATAATCAAATGAAAATTTAATTTCTAAGCATAGAATTCTATTAGTAACTTTACCAGTTCGAAAGCAAAAATATTATTCTTGCTCTCAAATTAGCAAGAGTTGGTGAGTAGAGGGTCGCCTATAAATATGCCAAGTTATTTCTACCTGGCAATGTGATGTAGGCACAAATGCTTAGTTTTTAATAGCTTGAGCTCAGCCTGCATTCAATGCATACACATTAAAATCCATTTTATCTGAAAATTTCTGATTTATCCCTTAATTTCAGGTGCTACGAAACGTAGATTCTGAAACACAAGTGGGGATTTCTCTCACAGTGCAACAGCATCCCAGCGTTTCCCTAATTGTCAGTGATGAACAGCGGAAACAAGAATTTCGAACAACAACGAGTCTCAACAATCTTCGCCGATTTAGCTTTTCAAACAATCGTTCTGAAAGTCCTGCTTCCAGCTTGAAATCTCATCCGCTCGAACAAAACAATGTCAATAATGTATAGAGTCTAGCGGCGTCTTCACAGGGTAGACTGTACGGAAACCAAACCACGATCTACGGTTACCATACTGTAAATATCAGCAGTATTTCGAATACTGTTCATGCATTGTACTGACCCTTGCCCTTGTGATAGGCGCTATGCATTAAAGATTAATCAGAAAGTGCCGCGCGTCCCTTGACGTCTACACACAAATTATAGCTTGGAAATCCACTAATTGTGATTTGTGTCAATGTATCCGGCGATCTCAAGTTTGAGCTACTGCGTTTTGACTCAATTAACGAAATGAATCATTTTCAATTCTTCAGCGTGTAAAGATAAATCTGCTACCGGAAGGTAATTCTTGATTTCCAAATCATGTCTAGAATTTGGCGTGTCCACGTCTCTTATTATTGTTTCATGATCTTGTGACTCCTTGTGCCTTGTGGCGTTCTCAGTTAGATAGCTAAGCATTTATATATACATAGATTCTCTGTTTGGAGCTAAAAGCATGCATTGTAATTATAGTTGATTCAAAGTTCATCAGTATCTACGTATACCAGTTGGAAATAAATTGGACGGTGATTTAAAGAACCATCTTTTAGTACAATAGAATTTTATTCGAACTCTTCGTAAATCGTAAAATGTCAAACGTGCAAAGTATCGCTAAACATTAACCATAGCGGAAATAAGAAAATCTTGGCTAGGCAAAAATTAAAGTGGCAGAGTCTACTGAAATTGAAATATAAATACCGACTGATCAAAAGTTATAAATAAGTATTGTAAGGAAGTATTTACGTTAAATAAGGTATTTGAAATGTTCATATTTTATTTAAATTGGGCATATTCACGAATGAGATTCTAATGGTTAGAATCTTTTATTGCCGTCCATCGTAGAGAAAAGCTATATTTATATATAAAGCTTTATTTATGCATGTTGTCAGTCGGAATTCTTGAGAAGCTTACTTCAAGAAGCTATTGATGGTCTTGGAAACGATTCCAGCGCATTCATCAGCCTGCTCTTGGGTAAGAGTCAACGGTGGAGCAAAGCGGATGATGTCTCCCTGTGTGGGCTTGGCCAGGAGACCATTGTCCCGCAGTTTCATGCAAACCTCCCAAGCGTCGAATTCTAAACCAACCAATGAATATTTGAAAGTGCTGAAATTACAGATTACAGTTTGTATATTCTGTATTGAATGTGACGGCATACCTTCACGAATTCCAATAGCATTCAGCAGTCCTTTGCCTCGGACAAACTTGACTACCGAGTTTGGGAGCAGGTTAAACTGATTTCGCAAGTATTTGCCCATCGTTTCAGCATTTTCGGCCAATCTCTCTTCAAGAAGCACTTCCAAAGAGGCCATTGCAACTTTGCAGGCCAACGGGTTTCCTCCATAAGTTGATCCATGCTCGCCAGGCTGAATGCAGAGCATAATATGGTCATCGGCTAAGACTGCGGAGATCTGTAAAGAGCATAAATCATGGAATTACAAATCGTGACCAGAAATAACCAATACGATGCTATATTCCATTTTGTATTTGCATTTAATTTACCGGCATGACTCCTCCAGAAAGGGCTTTGCCCAGAATGACGATATCAGGTCGGACATTTTCATGATCACAGCAAAGCTGTCTTCCAGTTCGGCTCAAGCCAGTCTGGACTTCATCAGCGATGAAGAGGACATTGTGCTTCGTACAAAGTTCTCGAACTCCAGCAAGATAGCCTTCATGTGGAACGTAGACTCCGGCTTCTCCTTGAATGGGTTCCACCATAAAGGCGCATACGTTGGGATCTCTTAATTTTTTCTGTTGGTAAAAAATAATATAAACAATCAGCTCTTCTGCGTTGTGCACAAGTGTTGAGCTGGAAAATATTCCCAATATCAGGGATCACTTATCAGTGTGACAAGGTCAGAATAACACATTAATAAATCTCGATTTTGAAGCACGTAATCAGCTACTTGACACCGAATGCAATAAAGGAAGTCATAAATCTCTAGTTTCGTCTCAGTTTCATTTTTCATTGAGTTCAATGCA
Source organism: Ceratophysella communis (assembly GCA_009869905.1). NCBI lineage: Eukaryota > Metazoa > Arthropoda > Collembola > Poduromorpha > Hypogastruridae > Ceratophysella > Ceratophysella communis. The sequence goes on along the minus strand of VNWX01002838.1, from coordinate 6,825 downwards.
AGTCGATAAGTTCATATTCGTATTTTTGACTGTCAAGTTCATTACTCCGACTATAAATGTTTAATGCGTTCGTGTAGATCATGTGGACAGTGTCAGACGTTCAAATGTCCATTGACTCACCTCCAAGGCTTTGAGGTCATTGTATGGAACGAGTTCAAAGCCAGGCATAAACGGTCCAAAGCCTTCGTACGAAGTTGGATCCGTGGACGAAGAAATTGCTGACAGCGTTCGACCCCAGAAGTTGCCCTCAGCAAAAACAATTTTGGCCTGATTCTTAGGGATGCCTTTCTTCATGTAGCCCCATTTGCGGGCCAGTTTACATGCCGTTTCTCCTCCTTCAACGCCTGGTAGAGATATTTATTAATGAAATTCAAGATTTTAAGTTTTGTATGTAATGTATAATATCACGAAATATATTACCTGTATTCATAGGCAGGACTTTGTCATAGCCAAAAAGCTTGGTAATGTACTCTTCGTACTCTCCAAGCACATCGGAATAAAAGGCTCGGGAAGTTAGGGTCAATTTCTCAGCCTGCTTGTTCAAAGCCGCAAGAATCTTTGGATGACAATGACCCTGGTTTACGGCAGAGTAGGCGCTGAGGAAATCGTAGTATTTGCGGCCCTCGACGTCCCAAACATAAACACCTAACACAATTAATAAAATTAATAAATGGCCCTGTTATTTATAGTTTCTGAAGACACTTTAGAATATGTAACATACCTTTAGCACGGCTGAGAGCAACAGGAAGCGGGTGATAGTTATGGGCACCATATTTGGCTTCTCGATCAAAAACTTGCTGACTGGCAGCGGAATAGCCTTTGTCTTCGCCTTTCTCCTTCAGTTGTGTTGCACTGCTCATATTCTTCTTGATGGCAGTCTGTTAAAAATTAGAATTAACCCGATTGTAAATAATTTCTTAAGTGCGAGTAAATATATAGGCGCATACAATCTGAGGCTAATGGCTAGCCATAATTAGCGGTAGGAATGCCCAATCTTCTGAAAATTCATGTTACTTATTCCGATTGTTACTCATGGACATGAGCATCCTATTATCACAAGCACGCTATTTCAGCATTTTCAAAAGCGTTTCCTATCGGTTTTAGGTAAACAAAGAGGCAAATTATGATCTACGTGCATCCGCGTTTCTTAAAAACAATATACTCGGAGCCACGTGCTTTGTTGGAGAGGAGAATAATGACACGCATTAGATAAAACGGCGATATAAATTATTGTATTTTGTTCAGTCTCGTGAGAACGGCTATTAAAAGGATCATTTAACATGCCAGCGAAACGGTAATGCAACGATTACAATTAAGTACTAATTCAGGGATTTTGGGTTTCATTTCATAGGTGCGAAAAGTCGCTATCAAAACCACCTACCTCCATAAATACATTGATAACTTCGCTGAGCCTAAATACTAGCATACGAATAATTATAAATAATTTAAAGCAACTGCAGACTGATGCATCAATAGCTATTTTAAATGATACATAAAGTTTCATTTGCAAAGCTAGTACTCGCTAAAGATGGGAACTATCAGAATTAGTCGCCGTATATCACATTTTAATTCCGCCAGTGTCACCCAAAGTCCAATTAATGCAATGTATCAATAGAACCTGTTTCAAAGTATGCATAGGTAGACGTGACAGCGTCCAAAATTTTCCACTGCTAATGTGATTATCGTATGAAAGTATTGCGTCTCTTTTACCATCTTAAAACTAAAGTTATAGTGAGCATGGAAAAACAACTATTTAAATCTCCCATGGCCAGTTTCATTGCATTAATTAAGTCTTACTAGATTTTTAAATTTAGCCTGATGAAATCTGTTCAGAAATTACGTTCAAGTTTGCTATTGTGTCGCGAATCAGGTAGGTACGCCTCAGTTTCAATTGTCCTACAAATACTGTCCAGCAGAGGTACAGAATTGAATCCAAAAACAGGTGATTTTGGAGGTGACCACTACTGCTGACACAATTTGTGAATTGTCAAACCAGTTATACTTGTTTTCTGGAGCCGATCAGGAGCCTCGTGTTAGACCACACCACCAATTTTCAAGGCTTTTGCATTAATTAAGATTTAGGAATGTTTCTTCATGTGCTAGTGACAACGAATTTGTCTAGCCAAAACTAAATGTATCCACGCTAGCATTAATTGTGGGCAGGAGCTTCGCGGACATAAAATTTTTATTTGAACAGCTAATTGCTTGGAAAAATTGGTTAATTTGACTAGAGACTAAAATCGGGAACTAAAATTTGTCCATTAACATATAGTTTCTCAGCTAAATGATGTCACGAATATAGACCTAACGGGTTCTGAAGTAGAAAATATCGGTCAAATAATTTTTTTTTATTTTCAACTTTGAACGGAAAACTCATCCACAATTTAACGGTTTACTATTTAGATAAGCACAAATAAAACTGGACGCCTCGGAATATTTTAAATAGCATTCTGGTCTGAGTATAGATAGACCTAAATACTTTTCAATATCCTGTCCAACCCTAAAAGAACAACAATATTTTAAGCAACAGAAAGCATTAACGCCGCAAGTATTTAAATCAAGTCCAGAAAACAGAGATACAATACAACATTCACATTCCGCACCCATTTTCAATACTTCTGTCATGAATGAACTATTAAGGGTTTGCCGAACTTGCGTGTCAGAGCAGAGCTCAAGATCAGTGTTTTATGATTTACACCCAACCTTTACCCAATTGGACTTGATCCAGTTTTAAAACAATTATTTAGAATGTTCGGTTATACAGTTTAAGATTAAGACCGGAGGCTTCATTCATTCCACAATAGAATGAACTTTAGAAAATATTTTATAATTGGCAACTCATTCTGAAAACTTTAAAAAAGGTCGATTTCCGTTTTTTAAGCAAAAATAGATTGGAATGAAACCACTTACGTGCATAAAACGCCGGGTAACGCGTGAAAGTTCCATCGCCATGATGATAAACGCCTTGGAAATCTTCTGGACGGTTTTGCAAGTTTGAAATACTAGGCAAAATTCAGTTCTGAATTGCGTGTGACCTGGAGGACGTCTAGAGACAAACTGGAGATGCTTCAGCTAGAAGCTCATGAAGATTTTCTGAAGCGTCGTTTCTGACACGGACGATATTTCGCTTGTTCCTGGTGTATATATATAATCGAGAATCACTTATCTACAGCATAATTAGTCTCTGTTCAATCTCCTAATTTAATAACTGGCGTGCTGGTAAGTATTAGCTAGCACAGCAACTAATACGACACAGCGGTAGCCACCAGCCACCCCTCCTAGTTTACATTTTTAGTAGCAGAAATTGGTAAGGAATTTCCTTGCATTGAATGCGAGGACCACGAGGACGAGGTCTTCTTCCTTCTATAGGAGATTACACTCAAGTAATTGTACAAAAAACTGATAAAGAGTAAAAAAAAAAGAGTTAACTAACCTTTCCACTGGCACAGTGGAAGTTCAGAAGGATAAATTTCTTATCAAACCGGCTACTTGCATAACCTTCCGCTCGCGTTGATTGATTGAACTCAAGATCAGCCGCAACGGAAAATTACATGGAGACAGCTGAAAAGGGATCAGAAGATATGCGGCAGTATCTTTAGGAGGAGTAGCATTTTTGGTAAAAATCCGTTAGACATTCTGGAAAGTAAGGATTTGAAGCTCTGTATTGTTGGAAAGATGACTCTAAAATAACGATGTAGAATGTGCAGGTCTATCGCTGTAGAGTATAATTGTACACACGAAGGTCCTTGGTGATCATAATTCAATCCGTATTTTTAAAAAGTAAATCGGAATTTAGATTTGTAAGATTTGTTGAAGTAAATATAATTTTTTTAAAAAACGCAATCGATTAAAAAGGGATGCTTAATTACGATCGGTTATACAAAATAGAAATTGGATTTGCAAATGCATTCCACACTTTTTTCTCATTGGTCCAGGCTAAAAAGTATTCAACTAAATTGCTACAACTATTACCAATTAATTAGACAAAAATACAAGGTAGACGGATAAGAGCACACACTTTACTTGGTTGGTTTCCTATCGAACAGCATCAACACCGCCTAGCCAGTTTATATTTTCTTAGATGCCAATGAACTCCAAGGAATTACAGTAAAAAAATGCGATTTGTGGAAAGTGTGTGGTTTGTTGTTGTCTCTAAATAACACAAGCATTTAAAAAAGTAATACCTGAGCCGAGCAAAAACTAAGGATTTGAATTATGCAACTACAGCAACCGTACTACGGAAGTAGAAATCTGCAAGATAATATTATAATTCGACTGGACAATGGACAAAAACGAAAAAATACGTCCACAAATCAGAATGAAATTATACCAGCTGGTTTAGTTTTTATTCATTTTATGAGTTTGATAATACAGCAGTGGAGCTCTTATTCAAAGCATACTTTTCACAGCTCTTTAGTCGTTACTTGGCAGGCCAAGTGTATTACGGATCATTCGATTAGCAGCTTCCATTGAGCGGCTAGCTGGTGGCGGAGTTAGGATCACTACCGAGTCTTTCAGAAGCTTCATTGTAGCCTTACTTGCTAGGATGATTGGTCGAAATTTTGCAGGATAATGAGTCGTCAGATATTGAGCTACCCATGATCCACTTTTTTCAGAGAAAATAAGAATAGCATGCCCGGAATTCACTTTTCTGAAAAAGTAATAGACATTAAATAATAACACTTAGCTTGGCATTTGGATCTCCGGTAGCACGAGGCGAAATCCAACTTACTGAACGAAGAAATTCCCAGGAATATAGTGATCCTGTAGGAAAAAATCTTGTAATTCGCTGATACCCTCTGGAAGCTTAAGATCATATGCTTCAACCATGTGACGATATTTTTTCGGATCAAAATCCATTGCAACATCAAATCCAAAATCACACCAAGTGGTGGGCTTAATAATTTTACATCGACCAATTTCTCGAACGACCTAAATATAATTACGATTTATTATTATTCACTTTGAGCTGAGCTGGCGTGGCAGGTAAAAGTATGTATCTAAGTATTATCTATAAGAACCGAGAAGGGTACCGATGCAGTATGCGACACGGGCATCGCATACGTTTCCTAACTTTATGTTTTATGTATCATCTCCGTACATCAAGGTTAGGATTAGGAAAACGTGAGATCTCTGGGTCGCACACTACATCAATACCCTGAGAAGTCTCTAAAACTATAGCTATAACAAACCTGCCGGACTTGTTTTTTTGAGAGCACGGTCCAAAATCTGTTAGACGAAGGCTGCTCCAAACTAATTTCTTTAATCAATTCCGCTTCATACTCATAATCAGTCCAAACTGCGGAGCTTCCGTACACTGCCTGTAAGCCGAGTCGGTGAAATTCAGTCCGCTCTGGGGGCGGTTGGAGAGCGGTCAACTCTAGTACTATATTATAAATGTTAATAGGAAAATAAAACATAAATATTACAACTTACAACGTATAATCGAAGGAAGGTGAGAATTTTACTACAAAGAAAACCAAATACGAACATTTTCGTTCGGTTGTATTGGCGAAAGCTTGAAAAGGCTTACCTTTATCTTCACCTTCCCATTTAGGGACACAGAAGTCCGACTCCAATTCCGAGGGTTGGCTCGTGTAACTGTTTCGAATAAAAATATAAAAGCTTCAGTCTTTAAAATATATATGTGGAATCCAAGAGTCCGCCAAGCCGAATTTATACTCAGTCTATATACTATTTAATTATTGTACTTTAAATCTATCGATAAACGTAATAAAATCATACCTCCCCAGCAAAATGCCAATCCGACTCCGCGAAGATCCAGTTTTCTTGATCTTCAAAGTCTTTAAAGACTTGAAATGGTTAAGGACCAGGTGCTCCACATGTATTTGCCAAAATTCACTTAAAACAGGCAAAACGAGAATTCTAGGGAACCGAATTCCAAATCATAGATCAATCAGTAATTAAATAATGATTAACATGCTGTTGAATACTGATGTATACATAACTTACTTACCGTTTAGTTGTAGGCTGATTCCTCTCAACAAAATCAAGATACTTATTAATTTCAAGATCAACTTGGTCCAGAAAACGAATCTTGTAAGGGTCATAACTTTTGTGAAGTAGTCCTCCTTGACCCAGTGTATTCAGTTTTTGATTCATTTTCCGATCTAGTATTCCAAATAAATAGCATGAAGATAAAATTTAGTTATTGTTGAGGGTAAACTCTTACGAATTCTACGACGAATCTATTGAACAGTAGATAAGAAACGCGTCTGCACAAAGAATCACATAATAATACCCCTCCCCCGTGAGCAATAATAGGGAACAATAAACAACATCTTCGGGAACTTGATGAGCGTAGCGTATCGTTTGCAAATCTGTGACCTACGGAATGTACCTTACCGTTACCGTACAGTTACATATCACTATATTGGCCTTCCGTGTAATTATTTTTGGTTTAGAGTTAGTGCGCAATGATTTAGGAAACCAGCTAGTGCTTTTGTTTTACCCACGGAGTCCAACATGGCATTTAGCATTATCTTAAATGAGTATGTATGTTGAAATTGGAAGGAGGAAGGACGAATACAACCTTACTCGAATCGAAATGAGTTTACTGTTGACTGTTAACCTTTCAACCCTCAACCTTCGGCACGCGATCAACAATCGACGATCTAAACTCTCAAGGAAGGTTGCTGACGAGTTATGTGTTGTACTTTGTACTTACCCCCTGATGTCAGATAGATATATATGTTACGGAATATGTGTATTTGCGGCTTAGGTATACCTATGCTGGCACAGGTGTACCTGAGCAGTTTAGGTGTATCTATGCTGGAATAAGTGTACCTATGCTGGAATAGGTAT
>VNWX01002837.1:0-11275 GCA_009869905.1 Ceratophysella communis | reverse complement strand
AATATTTTTCTACTTCTTACTTCCATGTCTAATTGTTGCCGAATCACGAAATACATACTTAACATGTGAACTGTTATAGAACCAGACCAAAGACTCATAACTCAAGTTCAATATAACTTATTCAATGAAGACGGCCACGCGAATCCAAACAGTTATGCAATGCCCAAGACACAGTCCAATGGGCAACCAACTGGAAAACCAGCCGAGTTGGCTCTGTTAATCGGTGAACCGTCTGTTTCGCTGGAACCATCGCATACCAAACCTCTTCCACCAGCTCGACTTTTCTGTGACTGTCTGGCGGTTGAAAGTACGACGGGTGTTGGAGTTCGATCTGAATCAACTTCAAGCTGTAGTAGTCATGATACGCTTTGTCCACAACCCAGATTCTACAATTTGATTGGAACTGAGCCTAACTATCAGGTAGATTGTACTCACATGTTCGATGATTTGCTACGACTATTATAGCTTCTCTGCTTGAAGTGATTCTAATAATCGAGTAATTTTAATTACAGGAAAATCCAAAATTGGACGGCCTTGCAATGAATTTTCTAATGAATAAATCAGAAGCAAGTCACATGGATAAAATTGACTATACTGAAGTTACAGAAGCCCTGTTCAAAATCTTGGAAGCAGATGTTCCATCAAAACGAGATCTTCGCTCTGTACACTACATTTACTACTTCCTTATGCGTATCTTCTTCAGTCTTCCACCTCCATACGAATTCCTTGAGAAAATCAATGACGAAAAAACACTGAAACGCTATCCAGCTGTTCTCTACTTCATAATCTGGCTGCCCAGACTAGAGCATCGAATTTTCTCATCCTGGATCAAAGATGCATTTTCAAAACAAGGCCTCACCGCAGTAATGGCTGATGAGCTCGTCGCAAAAACAATGTCCGCAGTCAACAAGCCGCAATTCCTCTTCCGACTGCTCTACTCAATGAAAGCTTGGATCGAAGCAGACTCTGGTTTGCATGGAAAATGTCCCGGAAAGATTTTTGGTGTCGAAGCTGTCCTTTCTCATGTTTCCACGAATTATGCTGCCATTTTGAATGAAGCCACGGATAAGGATAAAGACGGAGCGAGTGAGAAAAGTGAGCTGGAGTTTATTCAATTACTCAGCGATATTTTGGATCAAGGACTCATGTCCCTCCGGCAGAATGCAGTGGCAAGTCTGAAATTGACTAAACCAGAAATTGAAAGCTCTGTATTCAAATTCATTTCGGTTTCATCGGAGTATTTGACTGGAAATACTATTGCACCAATTCTACTCCGTGCTCTGGAGCCACCTTACAAACAAGCTATTGATGGAATGAAAGATTTGAATAATATTTCTGGATGTCACTTCCCACCATACAGTTCCTCCAGCTTTTCACAAGATCTGATTCCAAGTGAATCACATTTGCTGGCAGTGATCACCGGGCATCTTCGTCACTTCAGCGTCACAACTTCACTGAAGCATATTCTGGGTTCGATCGTTCAGTTATTTGATGTCGCAATCAATTCAAATAAACGGAATTCGGCTCATCACTACAAGGAGAAGCTCTTGCCGCTTTTGATTGATCGAGGAGCTGAAGGAGAAATGATTGGGAAAATCATCGATTTTCCTAAAAGAGATGCGGCCATTAGTGGACGACTTTTGGAGCTGTTGACTGTTCATACGGTTCAAATTATTGCTAACGAGAATCTGCGTGTTATTGTGGAAGAAGGGAATACCAACAAGATGTTGGAAGGGCTCTTTGAAGCTCTCAAGAATTTATTAATTGTCAAGGACAAGGACAAATCAGAGTCCAATGGAGTTTTCGTGCGCTGTATTGTTTTGGAATCGAATGGAGAGCTTTTGAACAATTTGGTAAGTAACATTATTACTACAACTCTGCAATAATTGACAGATAAAATGGCACATCCCATACGGTCGTTTCCAGCTCTAAATTGAGCTTCTTGGTTTTACAGGTATCCCTGCTCATGAGAACCAATTCCGCCTGCGTCCTAGTCGAAGGCTGTGAATTTGTATCCCTTCTCCTAAGCAGCAGCTATTCTCCGGAAGAAGCTCAACGCATAATCACCGGGCTCAGTAAAATCCCTAAAATTGAAGAACTCCCTCGTCATTTGTTTGGAGCTACATTTTTCAAATACCGCCGAGCTGTGGAATCTGCATCCAAACTATTCAGAGCTATTATAGCTCTCTCAGCTCTGAGCGTTGAAAAAGAAGAGCAAGTCAACAGCATTTTACCCAAAATGTTGAACGAAGCCCTTGATGTTCTGCAAGAGAATATTCGAAAGGATGAACTGGCAAATGAGACCGAAACCCCAGTTTCGTTTTGTCATGCACTCAAAGTTCTAATTAAAATGGCAAATGTGTCTGGCGAAGTAGGAAAATTGGATGGAACTGAATCCGCCAGCGGTCATGCTCGAGTTTTCAAGCAGATGAATGAATGGTTCAAGACCTTTGTTCTAGACTTAGATTCCTATTTGTTAAAAACCATTCGAGCTCGCCAATTGAGCAAGAAGGAGCTTCGAGCAAGCATTATACGAGATCAGGAGCACACGCATGCAAAGTTGAAAGTACTTGGAATAATCATTGAATACATGCTAGAAGTCGGAAGAGGTCTTCAGACTTATATGCCTCAGAGTTCGCGACGGCAGTCGGATCGAGAATGGACCCCCGGAAGTGTCAGTAATTCAACACCACCAAATGAGATAGATGATGGGCAGTTGGATATCGTTGACCCCGATTTAGTAGCAGTCGATGACCCATTGGATGATGACGAGAGTGGGGCTGATGATTCGGTAAGTATTTCATTCTACTGTCTGCTGTGTTCGAAGGTATTTAGTCTGCTTAAACTAAATCATTCCTTTTTTTCTTCAGGATGACGAAGGTGTAAGCGGAAGACTCTGTACATACACAGTGACTCAGAAAGAGTTTATGTCACAGCACTGGTATCACTGTCACTCATGCGGGATGACCGACCGTGTTGGAGTTTGTTCTGTCTGCGCTGTCTCATGTCATGCTGGGCACGATGTCACCTATGCCAAGTTCGGCTCATTCTTTTGTGATTGTGGAGCTAGAGCTGATGGTGGCTGCATTGTAAGTTGAATTTACTAGTTAAGTTTCTGCGCATCTCTTTATCAGTTTTGCGACAATTAACGGATATTCTATTTTCACAGTCCCTGGTTCGTCGCCCATCGGCAGCAACCACAGAGTTCCCGCCAACGGTGACGGGCGCGCCAGTACCCCAGCCGACGTCCACTACAAACACTGAAGTCAGTAGTACTAATCCATTCCACGAAGCGGCGAATACCGGAAAGGAATCCGGTGGTCGTCAACTTCCGTCTCCTCACAAAAATCGCATCAACAGCCAATGTTCCTTTGATGGTACAAGAATCAATCCGAATATGTGGAGTGACCTTCTGGAAGCGTTCAAGTCAAATCCGATTCATACTATAGACACTTTAGAGAAGCTTAAATCCGTCGTAAATCAGATTTCCAGTGAGAAATCGACTGTGGGAGCCTTCATTCGCGTCCAAGAAGCTTTGAAAAAACTCCGAAGCGTGAACCTAACGTTTCTCCAAACAGAAGACTTGATGCAGACTTGCCTAGGGTCACAAGAAGGTGCATTTGAAAATATTAAAATGCAATACAACGGAGATCAAGGGGCACAAATTCGACAATTGATAAATTCCCAAATAATTCGTCGTAATACTATCGCTCCAATGTCAAGCCCAAGTGGCCGCCGTAATTTCCTGGCTGTTAGCCAAGAGAAAGGAAAGTTTACTGTTCTTCAACTCGGTGCACTTGGAGCGGATGGAGGTCGGAAGAAGCTTCAACTTCCAAGATTGGCTACTCTTCCTCAAGTTTCCTTCACCGCACTGACAATGGCAACGAACCCGATTCGTGATGATGTTCTAGCCATTTGTGGGCTCAAGGATTGCCAGGTCATTGTTCTCTCAGGAGGCTCCATCGCTTCGCATTTGACTATCAAAGCCCAGCTGGATAATCAGAATTATATCATCAGACCCATCTGGATTCCTGGATCTTCAACTGAATTGGCTTTGACCGCTTCAGATAGTGTCAAAATATTTGATCTTGCAAAGGACACCGAGGAACCCGTTTACCATTTCGTGCTTCCGGCCGGAAAAGTGCGAGATGCAACTTTTGCTATTCAGGTAAGTGTCATGTAACACGAACTCTGGGCAAATGATGTGAGAGTGTGAATCTCGTTTGATTTAAATATAATTAAACGTACTTTCCTTTATCTTTAGGATGAAGCTCGTTATATTTTAATTATGGGAAACGACGGAAGAATATACTCGGAAAAATTGGATGAGAACTCGAGCGCAGTCAATGGCCCATACTATGTAACCAGCGATGTCAACTATGACGACAGTGAAATGCTATCGCTAATGGAAAATAGTGCAAATTCTAACTCATCTTCTGGAACATCAGCGGAAGCGAAGGGCGTATCTATTCACTACTCGCATGCATTGAAATTACTTTTCTACACGTATCCAAATGGCAAGAGTTATGTTGGAACACTCGAGAACCTAAGTGGATCATCACCATTGTCCAAAGCAGTACTCATTACACCAGCATCAAGTGGAAAGCCACTAGCCCTAGGATTGGCTCAATGGACGGAAGTTATTGGACATCCTGGATTGGTGTTCGCAATGGGAGCGAGTAAGTAGTTTTTGATAGTAATTCCTTCCAAACCGCGAAATACTCTAAGAACGTCCTCCCTTGCAGATTCTGTCCCTCACGTGCTTCTGCTAACCGGAAACGGCTGTTATATTCAAGAAATCCGAATGCAAGGTAAAGTCAAGCCAATTGACTTGGTAGCAATTCGTCATTTAGTTGGACCAGCCAAATTGAAAACAGCTCTGCTGATGCTCTGCGACGATGGAAGTCTTAAAGTTTCCAATTCATCCGAATTCACGGACTTCTGGTTGAGTCCTTCTTTACGTCCTCATCTCGAACTAAGTTTCTCCAGGTACTCCGGAAGTGGAAAATCTTCCACTAAGCTCACTGGAATTAACAAACGAATGGCGAAATATACGAAGATACCTGGTGGCTATCTCTTCCCTGCGGATTTCTTTGAACATCAAGTTTTACTCACGGAAGTTGAGTTTGGTGGGAATGATTTGCTGCTTGTTTATAACCCAGCACAATTGAAAAACAGAATTAACAATACGGGGCAGTACATCGTGTCCAGTAAGGCAATTGGTTTCAATCTGGAAGTTTTGAGTACGGATGCTTCTATGGCTATTACTGGAATTCGAGTGTTTCTTGGAGCTCAGGATGTTAATCGAGTTCCCAGTTTTATTCAGGTAAAGTCACTTAAGATTGAGGTAAAAAGCCGTAAATGCTACAAGAGGCTCCTCGTGGGCAAAATGTCAGCCTGATAATAATGAATATTTTATTTTGTTTTCTCACAGATTCTTGGACGCACAATTACCGTAAACATGCCACGTCCTCGTTGGTACGATATTCCGTTGACCAGAGATGAAAGCATTTTAGCAGATCAAAAGCTGACCATTACTTTTGGTCCATCCCATGATTCGGCGTCACATACTATCGTCGATACTGTCAAAGTATACGGAAAAAGCAAGGATTCCTTTGGCTGGCCTGATGAAAACGAAGAGCTCATTCAGAGCCAACCTGGTTCTGTTGCATCGTCAGGTGGCAATTCACGATATTTGGATACTACAACTGAGGAGGCGGTCATTGAAAAGTAAGCGCGATGACTTTGGATGACGGTTACACAACTTGCAATTGTTTCATTTACTAATCTATTCTGCTGCAGGGTCATAATCAACTCTCTCGAACTCTGCGACATCTCCGTTACAATGTCGCCCAAGAATATTGACGAAACTGATAAAGTTCTTGAACTTGCTACTGGAATTTATTTGGAAAACTATCAACCATTCAACGTGCCATGCCGGAACTTGATGTGTACCGTTTTGGCGAACAAGAATGCGTTCAATGATCATCGGGTATGTTTTGATTTAAATTAGGCATGCATTTTAATTGAATGCCCTCTATTTTAAAGTGTAGGAGTCTTGAAAATTATGCTTATGCTTCCAGGACGGAGCCGTATTCTCACACTGTGTCTACCAGCTGATGTCGATGGATGAGAAGTTAGAACACGATATTGACCCAGAGCTATTTCATCAAGTTGTCATGAACGTGAAAAATATTTCACTGATTCGTCCGCAGCATATTGCACAGTATCCTTATACAGACATTGGATGTGAGTGCGAGGCTATAAAAGTGATACTCGAATCGGTTACGATAGTATGTTTCAGTGAAACTAATGAAAATTACTATTTGTTGCAGTTGGTCCAATGGATGTAACACGAGTCATTCAAACGCTGTGCAGTATTTTCTTGAAATTGGTCAAAATCAAACCTAAGAATCCTTATGTCGTCTCAGTCGATCGATCAGGTAATTTTTGATTTTAAGAAATGTTGAATCTTGGCTGTAATTTGAACCAGAATATTATATTGCTCTGCCTTTGAAATTGACTAATTATAGCTTCTCTGCTAATTTTGAACTATGGTATGACCCACAGGAATTCAACGCGTGAGCACAGTAGCACAAGCTTTGGCTGAAATCATTTACTCAGTCATGAGCTCGGATATCAGCCTCGTCCCAACAATTTCTACATACTTACTTCAACTGTTGCTCTCCAAAGAAATCGAAATCAGCGTCCCAGTCCGAAGTGTATTTCTAAAACGAATGCGACCCAAAAATGTCAAAAGAAAGCGTCCTGGACTTTCACCACCAGAAACGGCTTCTCAAAGTCCACGAGATTTGGCCAACCAAATTCAAACAGCTCGACAGGAACGTCAACCGCTCGTCGAAGTGGATGAGCCGATAGGGATGCTCGATAATGGAATTCCAATGAATCTTGTCAACGCTTTGGAAGGTGGAGAAGAGTATGGCTACCCGCCTGTTATTGATTTACAGTCGGATGCGGAGGATGAGGCCATGGTTGAACTGGCGATTGCTTTGAGTCTTCAAGAACAGGCTGGTGGAGCAGCATTGGCTATTCAGGGTATACAGGAAGGTCTGCAGGCGTTGGAGGAAATGCATCATGAAGCACTCCATGCTCAAGAAGTCATGAACCCCGTTGATCAAGATGAAGACGAAGATCCGGAAGGAGATCCTCCGTTAATTGACCCATCCGGTGGTGAAGGTATGTTTTTGGGCTTCCTGAAGCATCGTACCATGCATAACAGACTGTGTTGTGCCATACATACAGCATAAAGCATTCTCATTCTCGTTCATGACTTTTTGCAACATGGAAATTTTATAACTGTGATGTAACAGTTATGAACGATCGCCGGTGTATTCTAATTCTAAAAATTTATGATCAGGTGGAGCGGAATCTGATGCAACAGCCTCGCCGCCTCAGTCAGACGACGATGAAGGCTCAACAGCAGCCACTATTGGATCTACAATGAGAAATGAAGCGGTGATTGTACTTTCCTATTTTTACTGCTAGACGATACCACATGCATTTGCATATGTTTAATATCTGTTTCTGATGCTTTCTTTATAAATCAACTAGGGTGGCTCTGAAAGTTCGGGCTCCTCAACTGGCGGTGGAAGTGGACGGAAACGAAATCCTGCCGGTTCTTCTGGAGTACGCGGAGGCCCTTCAGGAATTGCACCAGAAACTCCATTGGACAGCGCTAAATCAAGTGGAGACCTCGTACCTCTGAATCCTCAAACTCTGAACGTTACAAACAAACCCTTTAGAATCGCTCTTCTGCGAGCCATGTCAAGTCAAGTTTCGGGATGTGAATCTGCGCTCAGTCTTATTCCTTTACTCCAAGTGGCGCTGGTTATCTTGTCAGAATTGGATGGAAGTACCGAAGGGGAGGTCCAAGTTGTGCAGGAACTAATGCGTAATTTGCTGGCAATCATCAAAATTGAGGACATGAATCGAACTGTTCAATGGAAACGGGATAATCAGACTGAAATGACTTTGGTTATTCTTCGAATGCTTAGTAAGTGAACTGAACAGTTAACTGCTTAAATTACGCCTAACATCTCATGTTTTTCTTCATATTCCAAGCTTATTCTTAATTCGTATGTTTATGCTCCAGGCATTTGCGTTTCAAGATGGCGCACAGACGCGAGAACCGAAAATACGTGGATTGCTAAGGTCACAGCGTCAACAGTTGAAGAAGCGGGGATCGTAGCATTCTGCAAGGAAATGCTCCATGTTCTTCGGTCAACATGGAAAGGGTACGGCGACTTTTACAAGGTTGAATCGAAACCGACAAGTTTTTGTCACTATGATTTACGCAACGGTAATATTTCTAGGCCTGATGATGATGAAGAAGCCCCAGCAGCAGTGCCTGTATCAGCGTCAACTCTGAAACCAGCTCTGACCAGTAGCCCGCCTGACCTTTCGCCTTTCTTTCTGAAGCAGTATGTGAAGGGTCACTCGGCTGATGTCCTAGAAGAGCTGCCAATTTTGATTTCAGAGATGGCTTTGAGATTGCCGTATCAGATCAAGAAAGTAGTTACACCTGCGATTGTCTTTGACACGGTATGATGTCCAATTCTTTTACATATGAATCACAACAAAACAAATATTTTATAAAAATCCTTTCGTAATTTGGGTCAATTTTGCGTACAGGAATGGGAAGATCTACTCTGCGAAATGCTGCAAACGCGTCACACTCCATTTGTACGTCGACAAGCAAGGAAGTTGCTCTTGAACATTGCTGGAACTAGAGAAAATTACCATCTTCTGAGAGACCTGTACCATATGAACTTCCATCTGGCCGAGTTTCAAAAGTTAATTGGATACTCGACCGCCCCTCAGCAAGAAGAAGCAGGAGGAATTCGAGCATCGTCCAATAAATCTGAGTTTAAATATTCTCAATTGGTGTCCATGGTTGAACATTTGAATACTTGCATTGATATTGCTACTCAGCGTCCAGCTAGCTGGCAGACATTTTGTAAATCCAGCAGTGTTCTGCAATTCATCGTAGAGGTGAGTCTTGCACTGTTACGTTAGGCTGAGTGTGTGCTGAATTGTCCCCGTTTTTTAATAAAAGCAATAATAACTGGATTGTTACACAGATGAGCTGCTCAGCAGATGAAAGCTTGACAACCGCCGTTTTGACTCTGTTGAAAGTTGCCGTTGATGGTGTACCGTTCGAGTCCAAATCAACGCCAGCCATGCATAAGATGAGCGAGGAAGAAAAAGTTAAAAAGTCGCTGGCCCATCATGTAAGTGTTAAATATGACAACAGTTACGGAAAATTCTGAGATGCATTAACTAGATGCTTCTAGGTATATTTAGTCTAGTCATCTATTCATTGTACGTGTTATTCTACAGATCCTTGACGGCGTTGAAAAGCGAACATTTCTCGAATTCATCAAGAAGTATTTATTGGAACATCCTCAATTATCTACCCGTTGGCAGTCGCATTCTCTCGTCTTAGGAATCTTCCTAACTTCCGACTGTGCTCATCAGTTGAAGCTAATCAATGCCATGTGGGAACTTTGGCCGTTCGTTCCAGCCAGTGGATCCAGAGCTGCACAATATGTAGATTTATTGGGTTATACGACGTTGAATAATGAGGATTTGAAATCCCGAGACGTAAGTAATTTGAGCCAAAGGTTTTCATGTTTTGTTTTAGCGAAGGCGGAATTAAACTTGAGTATTACGATCGGTTTTAGCTTCGCGACCACGTGAATCGTTGTATTGAAGCAATTCAGCAACAAGGAGCAGCATTATTGTCTCATCCAAATGCGTCGATTTACTCTTCGCTGGTACCTTTCGTAGCTGTGGACGGATATTATTTAGAATCTGAACCCTGTGAAGTTTGCTACAACATCGATAAGTCGTTCACAAACCAGAAGCTCAGCAGCATCAAGGTAAGAAGCTTTTTAAAATGTTCGCCCAATATCTGCGAACCTTCGCCCTAATAAACTAGAACATGTTTTTTTGTAGTCGGACGCCAAGTTCACAGCAATTCACCAATTCATCAAATTATCCTCCACACTGAATATTATTCGCCTATCTATGCGTCTCACAGAAGTGAAGAAAGCTCGTATGATTAAAACCATGGCAGTTTACTATTCGCCGAAAAATATTTCGATTGTTGAGCTCAAGAACCATCGCAGCCTTTGGCAGCTTGCCAAGAAAGTGACGCTATCACCTTCTCAATCCGACGTCAAAATGGAGTTTAGCGTCCCGATCACTGCAGCAAACTTGATTCTTGAATTTAATGACTTCTATGAAAATGTTCAAGCCACAGCAGAAACTCTGCAATGCCCACGATGCTCTGCTTCTGTCCCAGCTCAGCCCGGTGTTTGTTCAAATTGTGGAGAGAATGTGTTTCAGTGTCATAAATGTCGAGCAATTAATTATGACGAAAGAGATCCGTTCTTGTGTCACTCTTGCGGATTTTGTAAATACGCGAAAATGGATATTACACTTTTGGCGAAGACTATCGTGGCTGTAGATCCTATTGGTGAGTTGAAACGAGTGCATCAGATGAAGCTTTGTAAAGCTTTACGGTTGAGTTAGTCATTTGATTTAAATCATTTTAGAAAACGAAGAAGATCACAAGAAAGCCGAGGGCGCAGTATGCTCATTCTTGGAAAAAGCCGACGCAACTTATAAACAACAGCAACAAATGAAGGCTGGCCTAGAGGTTCGTAATATGAAGTGCGACTCGTTTAATTATGAAATGCAATCCCTCTTACTTTCATTTTATAATTTTAGACTATGCTACAGTCAATCAAAGAAAAACGCTCCATGGCTGGGCTGTCAAGTGCCGCCAGCCTCACGACCACGATTACGACTTCTAATCCTCCACCACAGCAAATGTCTCAAGCCACGGCACAGAGTTATGCATCAGTGGTGGCTGGTAAGTTTTAGCGCTAGAAGCTTGACGATTACGTAAACTTTTAGAACCTAAATACCTGTGTAAATCTTGAATTACCCTATATTTTCTGTCACAGCCGCCAATGCACTCAACAACAACGTTGCTGTATTGAATCTAGGTGGAGCAAATAGTAATGGACTAATGGTCGGAATGAGTCCTGCAAATGCTGCACAATTACTTCAGTCAGCCGCAGCTGGAGCTAATCAGCTTGGAATTGGTCAGCCTGTTGGAAATCCATCTTCTCTTGTTCTAAAAAACGTCCAGAGTTTGGCCTATTGCTATGCGATTGACTGCAAGAATTCTTATGAAGAGTTGAATCGACTTATGAGGGTAAGCTTCGAGTACTCGAGTCCTAAA
>VNWX01002836.1:0-11277 GCA_009869905.1 Ceratophysella communis | reverse complement strand
TACACTTTCAATATTGACTCTGACTCTCCACTTTGTGGTCATGTTTATTTCATTGTTATGGTTCAAGCCGCATTGCCATAACTCAAATTTAGCATATAGCTATGCATATACGAGCATGAAGCTAATACTACATTCAACCCATTCCCATTCAACACACAAGTAATATGAAAATCTTCACCTACTGACTTCCTACCAACAACCTGTCAACCTAGACAATCTTCTTTTTATATTTACTTGGCATCTTTAATGTTAGGCCGTGTTCTGTTGGCACGTAGTAGTTTCTGGGTCATGCCGACTAAAACACGTAAATTTCGCCTAATAATGCATGGGCAGAATTACAATTTACATCTTTCGTCGTGTTAACATGCTAAATTATGTTTTGCCTATATTTGTTCCTACTTTTTTGGCTTGTTAGGTATGTGTACTGTCTGTTAACGTCGGTAAAATTTTACAAGAAATTTGACTAATTCAGCGTCTGGCTAAGTTGTACAAATTTATCCCAGGAATTCGAACGTATTTGCACAATATTTGCGAGTAATATAGCGGGAAATACAACAATTTAGTATAATTAAAACCTTGCCACTGATCTACCGACAGTATGCAAATTTTATGACCCAAACATTATCAGTCTGTCTGCACCTGTGCGTACTACATTTTGACAGATGAAACGAAATCTTCTCTGCCAAATCATATACAAGTCTGTCTGGCTAGCTCGTACGTGTTGAACCAACCCAATGCGTGAACGAAAGTAAATTTATGACAGGAGGTATAGAAATGGAAACCAAAGGAAGTGGACAGGTTGGTATTAAGCTCAGACACTTAAAGCTTTCTGCTACAGATTTGATGAGGCCTTACAACTACCGTTTACGACCAATATTCATGTGTTTCTGGGCGCAGTTAAGAAGCCATAAGAACGACCTGACCTCCTTTCACGTAGTAGTAGCCTAGTCCAGTTAATTAGCAAATTGTCTGCATGTGTCTTGTGTGTGCATAGGTAACTTTCATTCATTTGGGATGTGTTTAATAAGCCGAGCCTATGCTCTTATACAAGTTACAGCTTATAACATAACACGGTCGTAAATAATCAAAGTGAAACTTTTTCTATTTTATTTTGAAAAGTTTTGGCGTTTTATGATGGACAAGTTTGTAGCATGTGTCTTATGGTAGAAATTTTCTTTCCTGGTGGTATATATTACGAGGTATATTCGTATGCAGCATCGATATGGATCATTTGCTTGTCTAGGTGAAATTTTTGAAGCAAAACATATTTATTTTGCATAATTTGGTAACTAAATTCAGTGAATCAGCTTTTCCCCCTCACTTAATGCATGTATCGAAATCAAAGCACAATTATAAGGGGAAATGCGATCAAAATCCTATTTCTTCACAAGCGAATTTGAAATACTCATCTCTAGTGAATCCTTGGACAAAATATTTTATTATAACCTGGATCAAATAGAAAATGTATACCGATATCATTGGAGCATCCCAAAGAACTCTGCTGAGCCTGACGGGAAAGCTTCACCAGCGTGTCCAGGTACATACTGCAGGCAGCCGAGGCTCCTGAAAATTTAAAATATTTTCATTAGTATTACGTGAATATCGCCATCGCTGACAGAAGTAGATGTCAAAGATTTTGTATAACGTTTTAATTACTTATCAGCAATAGCTGAACCAACTTAAGTTAAATGTTTTTATAAATTCGCCAAGCGTAGACGTTTTCTATTCCACGAATATATATGAATTCAAGTTCATTTTGGCATAAATGTAACCAACTTTCTGCTAGCATTCCAGAATGTCACATAAGCATAAGGCAGGTCTATCCAATCTTCTTGAGATTGACATTGGCGCCGCGTCATTTCTGGAATAGCTGCACATTCNAGAATGTCACATAAGCATAAGGCAGGTCTATCCAATCTTCTTGAGATTGACATTGGCGCCGCGTCATTTCTGGAATAGCTGCACATTCAACATTGTATACTTTGCTGTATAGCCTTGTTTGCTTCTACTGAATAAATCTGTCTTTGTGTTCCGTGTTTGCGTTACTTTGCACAGAAGAAGTTGCATTGATTTTTACTTCAAAGACGAGAACAGTGACAGTTTTCTATTCATCTTTGCCAGAGCAGACGGAGAAAGGTTGCTTGGTAGCTCAATTTTGATTCTAGTTTCATGCATGAGAGAGGTCAATAGGATAATACACAGGGGGTCCTAAACTCCTAAAGCCCAAATCCAATCTGACATCCAGGCTCCTCAGCTTCCAAAAAAGACTCTTACTATTCGGAGACGGGGGACCAAGGACAGAAGCCTGAGTGTTAGGCAAACACGTCACTTTAGCGTTTTATTTGATTTGATTTATCGACTTTTCCTGCTTCGTGGAAGACGCAGAATTTTCTTAAAGTGACATTTTGGCCCAACTGGCACGGATCGCTTTCGCCGTGGTCACTGCATTGCGGAATAGCCTGGATGAGGACATTTGTGAAAGCCCTGTGCTTAATTGACCCTTTGATAAACATTCTGTAAAATATTGTCGAAAATATATTTAGGGTTTGAGAAGTTGTGGCATCATTTTTGTACAAAATATTCAAAGCCAAAAAACCGGTAAGCTAAGTGCATATTCACACGCAACTGAGCTTAGCATTCGACAAGTGTATAGCTCCCATATTTTCATTACCTTTACCAAACAGCACGTTCAACTGTCACTGTAATTTAAAAAATTGACATCTCAATGTGCCTCACTCGAGAATCTTCAATTAACTCTATTGACACTCGAGGTTATTTTATTAGCAGACTATGCTCAATCAACCTTTTCAATCTCAGCAGGGAGCCACGCGGCATCGAAATTAGTGCTCATAAATTTTAAGTAATTTCTAGTATTTGAAATTTGAATGCACTGCTACCCCACGTTGAGAGACTACCTCCTCAGACCCATGATTAATTGTTATCCCAACAACTCTTAACTCTAATTTCCATTAGCATTAGCCATTGTCTGTCTCTGAGCTGTCGACCACTTTCGTTTTCAGAATCAAGTGCTTGAATGGCGAATGTGCATTCAGCGTAAACCAAACAGAAAATTACTTCCACTTCCATCTCCTCAGCCTTTATGTCTTACTTCTGCTATCTAATCTTAATTGAATTAATGTTATGTCTGTTATGCATTGGGAATACCCCAGCATAACTTCCTTCCTATTCTTATATATTATACAGAGCGCTCAGAGCGGAACTAATAATATTATGCAGTTCTTGAGGGCTTCAGTTTGTCTGAAATGAGCCCAAAGCTCGAATTCAGGAGGTGGAATGTGGTATGGGTACCGTAAAATTGGCAGATACTAATTTGAATTGCAAAGAGGCTAACGCAAATTTGGGTTTCCTAATTATTCTGCGTGCGTTATTTAGAAATTAAGGCTTAAAATAAAAAAAATGTCATTTTAATAATAAAATTAGAATAAAATCATTGCTTGAATGAGAATAATATTTCTTTGCTGCTGCCAATCGGTATTTTATTTAGGTAGTTTATATCGGTATTTTGTACATCCCAAACTGTTTAACAAAACGCAATGCCTTACCATGAAGTGACTTGAGGTAAGCCTTTCCGGTTGCTATCATCTGCCGTGATGACGGATTGAAATTTTCCAATATATTCTGCAAAAAAAGAATTCATTCATGAACATTAATAACCTGATTACAATGGCCGTTGCAATATTCGCAAACAATATTTTAATATAAAGTTTCGTGACTTGTGACAATTTTAAAATGACAAAGGAACCATAGTGCACCTAAATGCCATAATGCAAATCAGCTAAAAAGACGTTAAACAAATAAGACTCTTCACAGCTTGTTAAGTCTCCGCATGAATGAGTTCCTAAGTTGTAAGAGAAAATCGTAATCAGATTTCGCACATTTTTTCACATCGAAAGTTTGTTTGTAGTAAATTATGGAGTGTGTATACCTAGCAATTTACCAGGAAGTAAGTAGCGTATCCTAAGCTATAACACGTCGTAAGTCGTAACACTAAAATGAACTCCAATCTCGAGACGTCCACATAAAACTCAATTATTTGCGCTAACTTGCGTGTGGTACTGCCAAGTTGGAGGTTTATGATGCTTTTTATAGAGTACGATGTGCTTTACTCTACCGTCGTTACAACTTACGACTTCGCTTGAGGTAACGGCGTTTGTTCCCGACAAGGAGTTTCTGAATCCCTAGACGAATTTATGTTATGAGTGGAAAAGTGTCAAGTACAGCGCTAATTAACTTTTGACGATTGAGCCGAGATTATACGATTTTTTCGAGAAAATTCTGATTTTTTTTTGCTGAAGCAGATAACAGAGCAAACTTGGTTTTGCACATAAAAAAACTTGCATTTTCTCTGAATTCCACTTTTCCCCAAAACCACACTCAGATTTGACACCTGAATGTAATCCAAGGCCGAGTCAGTCAAGTTAGTCAAGTCAAAACTGGGTTCCCTGACCCTGAATTCTCCATTTCGGCTAATGTGGGCCAACCGCCCTTCTGACAACTCATGTTCATATCATTACTGCATTACAATAAACCCAGTAATTCGACTCGTTTTTTCAATAAAACAGGTAGTGTAACAATATCAACTCTGAAGTCATGACTCATGACGAGCTCATACAAAAATGATTTTCTGATCATAAATTAAAAATTTTCATGGCTTTTTGAATTGAATTTTTTAATAGTTTCCAAAACTTGGGCGGTAACGTGCCATGCTAGAATATCAATGTTAACAAAACAAACGCTTGTTTTACTAGCGGAATATCTCGTTAAAGTCTCAGTAACCACTTCATGCGATGATATTCTTAAAAGATAGCAAATACAATTTTTACTTCCGAATTTATTTTTTTTTAAAAAGCTAAATTATAATTTGTCGCGTTACAGAAAAAATCTGGTTATCAGCTGGGTCGGTATCTTTGACTCGATCGATTACCTGCCTCCCGAGATTTTGTACAGGAAAAAGAAGCGTGGTTAAATTACCTAACCTAATTATTTTTCTAAAGTTATGCTGTCGAATTTCCATAAAAATCCTCGAGCATAATGCGTTCTCACCAAAAATTCATTTTTGTAATATGGCATGCCTAAGATGGGAGATTTTCAAAACATCTGATCACAAAATAATAGCCCTGCCTGCATTAATTGTGTAAATATTCCAATTATTGACAAATATATTAATAATGTACCTACTTTTTAAAATTCAATTGTTTTAGCCGCAAGAGCTACAAGGTGTATTGTAATTCAAATGCAAATTAGAACCAATTCATTTCTGTAATATTAGCCAGTACCAAACACTGTTGCCCAAAAGAAGAGCCCTTAAAAGTTATTTCCTATTGTAATTTATTAATGTCAATTTCCTTAAATTAACATGATTAATTTTCTATTGTTAAGCTCAAGAGAGGCTCGAGGACATGTGCCGGCATGGAAATTGGGATGGGCTTCCCTTCCCAATAGAAATTATTAATGCTTTGAAATTAAATCCAAGCCTGAGGAGATGCATTTAAGAAATTACTTTTTACAGGGTTGCAACTCCGAGGGGGCAAGGAAGATTCTTTTATTTATACCTTTTTCCTGATTAGAGAGATAATTAGTGAGTTTCTCTCATAAGCCAAATGAATCGGTTTAGAATTCTAAATTAATGTGACTGTTCCTAATATGTCCGACACGCGCCCTTCGGAAATACGCGTATTGTTCATATTTTCACTGATTAAAAATATACAAAGCTAATTGTAAGTTTCTCTTAAAATAAGCGTCTGCTTAATTGGGATTTGTTTCTGAGCTTGTACTTACAGTAGAGGTAATGTACAATGACAAATGGTTACATGTAAAATTACATGATATTTAAAGGTAATAATTTAATGGTGGAAGATGCGTTTTTTACATTGAGTGTCGTGTGTGGTGTGTCATGTATCATTTTTTAATCTGGGGAAAGTTGCAAGTCAAAATATGAAGTTTTAAATAGGAAAAGTTAGGTTTAAAAAGTCGTTTTTCAAAATGTCAGGATTTTATGAGATGGCATTAATATACGTCTGATTTAAAGTATTCTTGCTTGCCTGTGATTTTATATGCGTTAGAAGCTTAAGGGTGTATTGCGTGACCGCATTTTGGCGTGTAAACGCGCTAAGTTATGGACACAGAAAGGCACGGTTGCCGAAATTCCCATTACAATTTACAATAGAGACATTAGTATTGCCACAATTACGATTATTAATCCGTGTCCCATTGCCCAGCATGCCATCAAGAAGAAACACCCCATGAAAGATGCGTTCCATCAAGAAATTCGTCAGCATGAAATTAGAAGGGAGATGAGCAGCGGAACATTGTTGATCACTATTAATACTTGAGACTAATTGAAGGTTCTTCTCTTCACAGTAGGACTTCCATTCTTTAAATATTTAGCCGATGATCACGGCGTCTCTCTGTCTTGTCTACGCTCTACAAACGAGCATGAAATGACCATGTGGCTATTTTTAATATAAACAAATAGCTTGTTGGAAACAGCGTGGCTTTGCTATCAAGCCATGAAGTCAATAAGCCAATGCAATGTAACGGGAATACGAAAGGTCGTTCAGCTCATAATATTCAAATTTGAGTTTTGGAATGCTGACTTTTAAGGTTCTTGTTAGGTACACAACATGCGAATACTTTCGATACAAAATACAACAAAAGCCCACACAATGGCGAGTGGCGAGTGAACTCGTACTTTTGCCTTGGGAAATTTGCATTCAGGATTCAGGAGAAGATTCGCTTTTTGTTTTAATATTTACAGCGGATGGAACATGTTGTGCTTGTGTTCAGAACAGGGTTGGCTATATGCGTGAAATTTCGAGGAGAACTTTTGATTTTTAACAAGAAATATTCGTGTACAGAGTATTTAAAGAACCACTGATTCTGAGTCCGATACATGTTTTTAAGTAAGTTCGGTTTGACCGCTTTTCGTTTTAAATTTTTAAAGTTTGAACATAGTGCCAACCCTGGCTGTGTTGGTTTGAAAACGAAAACATATGAATGTTGATGCTGATGCTTTGATTTGACTTTTTGAACTTCCTCCCTCCCATGGCATTCTGTGGCTATTGTGAATGCATTTGATATCAGGGAATCTGCAGAAGGGAAGATCCATGTCTGCAGGCTTTAGAGGATTTGAATAAATATTATTCTGTATGCAAACGAGCAAGGAATAAATCATGAACGACGTTGGACGATGAAACTGATACAGGCAGCAGCCTTGCCTCAGGTGCCAAAGAACCTGTACCTGCCTACAAACATAAATGCCTATGCTAGAAGCTTGAACACATTATTCCTGTATTGAATTGACGACAACGAGGCACGACGACCTGAATGGAAATCCAATTTTTCTCGTTATCTCTATCACATCTTCCAATTCAAATAAGTTCATATGCGTTACGGTTATCGTTAGTACAGTGCTTCGTGCAATTTGTATTAAATTAACTGGATATTAGGTGCAGCCAAACCCCGAAAACCGCTTTGAGAATAATTTAAAAAGTTTGCAGAAAGCCTAGTCAGAAATTTTATCGCGAAAAAATTCACGTTTACATTTGAACGCCTAGAATGCACGTTAGCCAATATTGGCCATAAACCGTAACATAAGCCCCCATATTCTTCTGTAATGGAAAGAGGATGGACTCTTTAGACTGAAGTTACTTGTATATGTATATTTCAATTGACAAAACGCTGAATTTTGGATAGGGGTAATTGTAATGCTGAAGAGAAAGTGACCATTATGAGAAGATGAATTATGCAAATACAATACAAGTGTTCAGGAAATGCAAAGACAATCAAGCTCAAGATTTGGGCGATACAGTGAATGAATACCTAATTTGAAACAATGATAAGTGTTGTTGTCTGGTGTCATCGAGATTAAATGCATTGAAATTGTGTTCCTCTTAAGAAGGGCTGATTCTAATGCATTTTTGCAGGTATAATTTTTATTTAAAAAATCGCGGCATATTTTTTTTGCATTATGGATAAACGATAGATGCAAAATGAGTCTCCAAAACCTTCGCACATACCTGCAACAATTCGCTATCGATAGTGCATTTAAAAATGAATTATAAAATAAAAAAAGTTTATTGACAGGGTCACCATCGCAAGCCCTCTACTGATTGTACTGATTGCCGCTTGGCCTACCCCACCGCCTGTCATGTCAACTTTCGTCTGTACATATCAAATAATAATGGCGACTGGCAATGGGTTTTCTTAAGACTTATTACGAGAACAAATATTATTATTATTATGAGTACTTGTGATTGAGAATTGCCACACGGCATGGGTGAATGAAAGGCTCAAGGAACGGACGTGACTTGACAATAACCCTTGTTCACCACATGTAACTTTAGCGTCGGCACTATTTTAGAGCGTCTAGCGTCCTGTAGATCGCACAACTACCATAAGTACTCAAAAATTCGTACGAATTGTCGTTAAACCCACGCAAAATACAAACCAAATAATGGAATCTCTTGATTACTCAAAATTAAACGAACCCTTCAACAACAAAACCACATTATTTCCATCTACCTATTACGAATATTTGCTAAT
The DNA here is from genome assembly GCA_009869905.1 of Ceratophysella communis. Classification (NCBI taxonomy): domain Eukaryota; kingdom Metazoa; phylum Arthropoda; class Collembola; order Poduromorpha; family Hypogastruridae; genus Ceratophysella; species Ceratophysella communis. The sequence goes on along the minus strand of VNWX01002836.1, from coordinate 2,712 downwards.
TACTCAGCCCTTCATTAACTCGTCAATTCATTAACAGGCAGTGCGCGAGTAATTTCTGAGTGCAGCCCTGTACAGAGGTCATCTGCCTGGCGAGTAAACACAAGAGACGAGGGCAGGTACTGCTGACCTTCACATGCCAAAAACTAGCCGAACTCGTATCTCTTGAATTCAATTCACAATCACACTACTACTGCTGCGAATTGAAAAGGGCTCAAGGAATAAGTGTACAGAGGTCATCTGCCTGGCGAGTAAACACAGGAGACGAGGGCAGGTACTGCTGACCTTCACATGCCAAAAACTAGCCGAACTCGTATCTCTTGAATTCAATTCACAATCACACTACTGCTGCGAATTGAAAAGGGCTCAAGGAATAAGCGACGACGTGACAGGATTCAGCACTCCGATTGTTCTAAATACAAATGTAGTTTCGCTATTCATTCTCGAGTGTTAAAGTTACATTGAAAATTGAAACAAAAATACGAAAGAGAGTCCCTTTCCCAAATTCTTTATTCACCAAAGGAAACAGACGTCCTTGATTTCAAAATATGCTGAGTTCATGCTACATGCTTTCGTTGAATATTGCAAATATATACTTGCGGGGTTTATTTAATAATTTTGAATACTAATTACGTGTTAGTAAGCTATTCTCAGTTTTAAATGCTTCGACATCGGTAGTGCAAAGGTTAACATAGATTTTCCAAAAATTATTATACTAATAAAAAATATTTTTATTTAGATTCCTATTGTTTGTAAATCTTTACAGACCAGTGACATTTAAAACCTGAAGATTTTAAAGTATATATATTTTCCAATTTTTGCGAATTCGAAATTCAAGCGTCAAAAAGTCACACTTTCACCTTAACGAATTCATTTTTAACCACAATAATTCCTTAAAAACATGTAACTCTGAAACTACTCTAATTTCTTACCTTATAGACGCCATCAATTACTTTAGTAATTTCGTTTGGATCCATCATGCCGGAATAATGGGCAATTTGTCCAAATTCGAAATATTTTCAGATTATTCCAATCCGGATTCAAGAACCGTCGCGAACCGAATATAAACTATTATTGCTTTTATCTTTGAGCAAAAAAGCTCAGGTTTAACACTTAAAGAAAAACGGCTGACCAAGGCAAAAACGCTTGACCAAGTCCGAAAATATAGTCCAGTCAGTATCCAATTTTCTATAGAAATAGCACTACATACAATAAAGTTTCGTCTCGCTGAGCTCAGGAAGCCCTACTGTTTCAATTTGGGATTTATGGAAGTTCCATTTTTCCAGGGAATCCAATCCAATCCAGCGCCTGTAGACGTGGACACAACTCACGGACACCGAAGGCCTTAAATTTGTAAGGATTCACACGAACGAACGTAAGTTCAGAACAATAGCAACGCCAGTTTCCCTGAGCTACCGTCTTCCCTGTCGCTTCGACTGGGAATGAACCAACTCTGCACGAAATTCTCATGTGTACAGATCTACGTCTGCGAGATCCACACGTAAAACGCCTCAAGAAGAAGTGAAACTTTTTTGCCAAGGAAGCCATCTCATTTCACATGTGTCGAAGACTTTGTAGCATTAACATTAATGCCGTCTAAGGCCTTGGCTATTGAAAGATTTTTGATTTGTCAGGTTGTTTGGATGTAGGTTGTTTGTTTGGCTGCTTGCTGGGCAGCAATAGCGAGTGACACTGGTTTCGATTAAATTAATGTCATTTAGGCTCGAGTTTGATCACTGTGCGGTACTGTGCTTTGACCCGCTTAATATGTTTCATATTTGTTTCACTAAACACAAGTTAATTACAATTTTCTGGCACGTGCAACAATCCATATACAATTTTTTTTATACTTTGTAAAATTACTAAATATGCGTGTACCCTCCAAAACGTAGCGGCATTAACGCTAGAGAAAAACGCAATAAAACAGAAATTTCCTGCGTGCTAGCGCCAAGAAACCCACATTTCCGGCTACGCTATGCAAACTTATCCTACCAAATTCGGCTTACAAAGAACGGAAGAGCTGTCTGAAGCATTCTGCACGAATTACGAGTTCCGCACCACAAAAACCCTTGGAAACTTTTGAAAATCCAAGTCACTAGAGAAAAGTAACTAAGGACCCATAGAAAAGCACAAGTGTTACTCTTCTCTCTCGGATAATCCCAAGGATATTGTAAACTTCAAACTGCAATGCAGATATGAGGCAGTAGGAATTATTTAGAGAATCTTTGAGGTTCGACTTTCGACTTCTTTAACCTGGAGAAAGTTTTAAGTTGCGGATAATGGTTCTACGGCGTTTGAGATGCGGAGTTTGGCAGGTTTAAATTTAATTGTCTAGTCATTTTAAAGTGATGCATTTTGACAAAATGAAAATTTAAAATATAGGTCGATTCAACAAAAGCTGTAGACGAGTTTTCATGCACCAATGCTATACTCAATTGAGCCTATCAAAACTTTTCAAGTGTCAATAGAGAGAAAGTTGGAGGAAGAGCTGAGCTGAAATGCAAATATGCTGGAGTGGAGATGCGGCGTTTGAGCTTGGGCTGGATATCAAAGGCAGGCGAATAATGCCACCCTCCAGGATTGCATAAAGTAAGAATGCGGATACGGGTCTTCACCCGGACTGAACTAGTAAAGATCCCGGCAGCTGAAACCCAAAAAGAAAGTTAGTTTAAGGGAAGAAAATATAGGAAGAAATTTCTCTTTGCTTTCACTTCG
>VNWX01002835.1:0-11277 GCA_009869905.1 Ceratophysella communis | reverse complement strand
TACATCTTCTTCAAAAAAGATTCGTATGGCGTACTGCGAGGTTGTTTGTAAAGACGTTATACCGCTCAAGTTTTACGCATAACCTAACCTTACCAGAACTCGTTGGGCAACAACGTATTTACGAAAAATTTCAATAAAATATCCAATTCTATTTCTCACAATCATCGGGACGAGATTTCTTGTTGATTTTTCGGAGATGCTTTCACTGTAGAAATACTACCAAATAACCTCTCATGATTTGATTTGCTAGATTACAAATTCATCCTAAAATTTGACTGAGCCGCTGCTAGCAGTGGAGAACCTTATACTTTTATTATTCATCATATATAATAATATATAATATTCAACTATACTTTTTTTATAACATGCATATATATATATCGCGTGTGTGCCAAACTCTTTGATTTTCCAAAACAATTCAGAATCAATTTTACCTTTTTGTCACAAAAAGGTTAAAAATCAAAAAACAAAAAACAAATCACGTAGAACTGCTTAAATTGTATATTATATGTAGATTAATATTTATACGTAGAATATATATACTTTCAAATAGTCAATATTTTGTTTTTATACAAGATCAGACGAAATTCCGTGTAGTTTTTTAAATATAGTATTTGTATAGTACTTATATATAAAGTATAGATTAAGTCAGGACGTATTTATTTTTAAACTAAAAATATTCAATTTAGTTTATAATTGTTTTTGCAGTATGTAATATTCTTAAAGTTTTAATGTAAATATACAATGTCACGTACTTTACACATACATTTCATGTTCCTCAAATATTCTAGATATTCAGGTCACAATCAAAACATAAATCTAATTACCTAAAACACACACAAAAAAATGTGTTTCTAAAACTATTTCTTATTCTTATTTATAAATAATTTTAGAAATTAAATTGGAGCACCTGTTTTCATTTCTTTTCAAAAAACTGCCAGAAAACCATTCTTTATGTAAATATATATATATATAGCCATTTTAATTTCATCTTTTTTCGAACACGTACATGTAGTAGAAGAAAATATATATTCATTGAAAATTCATACATAAATATATATAATATATAAACTAGATTCAGAGAGAAAACAAACGGATATTTTAATAGCTAATATATATTTCTAAGTCTTTTATCCATTTAAAAAAAAATCGTGTGCAGTGTTTTAAGTCTACGTAGTGTATGTACCTATACATAGAAATTTTCAGGTACAACATTAACATATCGTAATTAAATATATATATATAGATTTGGATTTTATCAGGAAAATATGATTCCAAAATATATATATATTTTTTGAAATTTGAAAAAAAGTTGAAAATAAAAATTAAGTCGGTTTTCTGGTCGAGTGTTTAACAAGTTGTGCTGTTTACAATTATATAGCGATTTCTTCCGTACGAAACGTTGTTTAGTCTATAGAAAAATAAAAGTTGAATAAATTAAGATGCGCTTCAAAAATGAGCTCGGAATTGTATCTGTACAAATCTATTGAAATACTAACCTTGATGCTGCTGACCTTGTCCAGGACCAGAAGTACTGCTATTAACTTGTGATGTCGTTGAATTTGGTGAAGTATGTAATGAATTTTGAAATGAAAACCCGATAGCATCAAAATCAGGTACACCTTGACCTTGAGGTTGTTGTTGTTGGGGCTGTTGTGCAGCTGATTGATTATTTGATTGTCCAATAATTGTATTCCTTGCACCAACCATAGCACGTAATTCTTGACGTACAAAATCTGAACCTCCAGATGAAACTTGTTGACCTCCTACTACAGATGTCGTTGGTGATGGTATACCAATAATTGGACTACCAATACCAGTATTTGAACCAATATTTAATTGTTGTTGTTGGAGACCTATGTTTTGAAGTCCTAGGGTTTTTGGGGAAAGTTGAAATATTTTAGAATAGTTCTAAATTCCGATAATTCGAAAAAATCCTAAAATCACATTAAAATTTACCTGATAATCTCCTTTGTAATCCTTGCTGTTGACTTTGTCCATAATATTCATAATCTTGTTGTTGTTGCTGCTGTGGTTGTTGCTGTCCAGCAACTACTGACCGAAATCTTGCTTGATTAGTATTAAATTGTTGTGATAATTGTGCATTTAGCATTGGATTTGATTGTTGTTGTATTGATGAATTCAGACCAGCACCAATACCGCCTCTCCAGTTAGGTAACCCATGTTGTTGTTGCTGCTGCTGTAATCCAACTCCGCCTCCAGTTGCAACGCCCTGTTGCTGCTGCTGCTGCTGCTGTTGTTGCTGCTTTTGAGCCAATGCACGAGCATATTGTTGCTGTCTATACTGTTGCAAATGTTGTAATTGTTGTTGCTGTTGCTGTCTTTGTTGTTGTAATTGAGCTGGAGTTAGATTAGTAGTATTAGGATCAAGCTGATTTGAAATTAGGGATACATTTGGTGGTCCACCCTGGCCAGCACCTAATAATGTATCTAGGCTTAATGGAGCACCACCTGTAGTACGCTGTTGTTGTTGCTGTTGAGTCAATTGTTGCTGTTGTTGTATAGCTGCTAATGTCTGTTGATGCTGAAGTTGTAAAGCAGCTTGCTATAATTTTAGAAAATTTTTATGTTAATAAATTAGATCGGCATTCAAAAACGGCAGTGGGCTGGACTACTGAGTCATTGGACGTTATGAACTGAAAACCAAACAAGCCACAGACTTCCTAGGAGTAAACCATTACGGGATTTTAAAAAAGTGTTAATCCAAACTCTGGCTAGGCCGTAAGGGTCATACTGAAAGTTTAAAATTAAAACTTTATAGCTTAATTAAAAAACTCACCTGCAATTGTCTCTGTCTATTAGCAATAGCAGCTTGTTGTAACTGTGATAAATTCCCGCCACCAACACCTTGTTGCTGTTGCATTTGTTGTTGTCCAAGAACAACGCCTTGTTGCTGGAGTCCATGCTGTTGCTGCATGGCTTGCAACGGTTGCCTATTACCAACTCCACCCGGCAACCTAGTCATTGTTGTCGTGGTAGTTGTGGTTCTTTGAATATATAATGGTACAGCAGGTTGATTTGATAGATTTGTAGAATTCTCATATTGCATTAATTCTTTTTGTATAGCATTGATCATTGCTAATTCTGATGAAGGTGTCGGGCGTGGACTTGGTAATGGACTTGAATTTAATGCTGGAGAATTTGGATTTGAATGACTTCCTGGAGGTGGGAACGGGGACAGTGGGTTATGATGCGGTGCTGTTGAGGAATGTGGTGAGTATAAATGGTGGGATTGTGGGATACTTGATGGAGAATTTTGATGAAGTTGAGATGGGAGGCTTGAATGATGTGGGATGGAATCTGGAATTCAAAAATGGAAAATCAAAAATTATTTACCATGCGCGTACACGTCATTTTGCAAATTACGCCCAGCGACTCATTCAAATATATTTTTTTTAAATCAATAAAACTTACCATAACCTCCCATTCCAACAACATCTGGTACAATATCAATGACTTCATCTAAAATTGTATCTAATAAATCATCTCCTGAATCTTGAATTGATTGTGCTTGGCTCATAGCACTCGAAGTACTACTTCCAGTACCAAACAATGCATGCTCTGGAACACTAGAACTAGTTTGCAACATTCTATGATGTTGCTGATGTTGTTGCTGCTGCTGCTGGAGTTGTTGATTTGAATGTTGCTGCTGTTGTTGTTGATGATGTAAATGTACTGATTGTTGCAATTGTTGTAACTGTTGTTGTAATTGTAAATCACGTTGATTTTGATTTGATGACGTGCTTATTTGTGGATGTTGTTGTTGTTGCTGGGATAGGTTAGGTTGCTGTTGACGCATCATTTGTGGTTGGTGTGGAGTTGATTGTTGGACTGATTGTACGCCAGGTACAGATAAATTACGTCTTATAGCTGGTGATGGACCTTGCCATAATTCACGTAATTTTTCTTGTGGAGATGCTGAGATTACACTATTTGGGACCTGTTTGAAAATTTCAAGATTTTAAGAATTGTCATGAAAATAAATGCATGCGCTTGGAATTCATTAAAGTGTGGATCAGTGTTTTAAATCTGGATTCAGCCAGTACAGCCTAGAGTTATTTGATAGCTTATCGACGAGCGAATTTTCGGTTTTGGTCCGTTATCTCAATCGTTTTGTCAGTCATCATTTAGCTTCCTGCCCCTGCCTACCGGTAGGGTTCTACTTAACAAAAACGTGGCTGCTAGTCGCTATAATTCCGCTCTGGTAAAACCAGGTTGATAGTTTATTGAAATGGGTCAGGAGAAGTCCCTGTGTATCCCAGTTTCCCTATTAAACTCCTGCCTGATTAGAGTGATACGAGAAGTCTTGTAAATTGAGCTGATTCTCAGTTTCTTGTCTAACGATAACGACAATGACTGTCACCAGTCACCATCAACGGCTCTTGATCAGACGATCAACTGTTGAAAATTAGAATTCGGCATCGGCGATGAGCAATAACCTGAGCTGGTTATCGCAAAACATTAAGTCAACCGGGAGGCAAGACTCCTCGCGACCAACTGGCTACAATAATGGCTGCTCGGAAGACTCTAACAAAACCATTCAAGCTACGGGTGGAGTCAGGAAGCCTCATCGTTTCTATGCCGGAACGCTGGCCCTGCGCGAGATTCGTCGTTACCAGATGTTCACTGAGCTACTCATCCGCAAAATGCCCTTCCAACGTCTGGTTCGTGAAACACCAAGATTTCAAGACCGAGCTTCACTTCCAGAGCTTTTCAGGAAGCTTCGGAGTAATGATGGAACGAACGAGTACTGATAGTGATACTGGGCCAAATACCGAGTACTCGGTATAATATTACTCCTGTCGAGAGTACCGAGCACTCGGCTGAGTAGACTATAAGCAGAGGCCTATATTGTGGGTATCTTCGAGGACACCAACCAACCTCTGTGCCATCCACGCAAAACGAATCATCAACATGCCAAAGGGCATCTCGCGATCGCGAGATTCGTCGCGGACTCGCGCGACAAATTCGGGTAGAATGGGAACCCTAAACTTAAAACTGATCTGTATATACGGCGATGAGCGCTGAACTTAGCTGGGCTCCCGTTCGACAAAATTTTTAGCGCTCGTGATGGATAAACTCGTTTGAACTGAAGTTCGAAAGGTTTGCCTTGCAGCTAGAATAGAGACCTTCATGCTTTCAACTTCAACATGTCCATTAGATATTATTTGTAAGCTTGATGATGATGATGAGCATGACCTTCCAATGCGCTTTCAATAAATATCTTAAAATTGTCATACCTGCGGTACGGCAATATCCCTTTCCAATTGTTTTGACAGTAGATGTACCAATTGTGGATTCTTTTTACATAATTCTCCTGGTTTTGATTTTGTCGGTAATGGAGGAGGTGGTTCATCAATTAAATGACGTTTTAATGAACTACTTGTACTACTTGTAGTTTCTTCATTATTATTTGTATTTGTATTATTTGATAATAATTGCCATAATTCTGTACGTCTTCTATCATCAGCTTTATCATTCAATAATTTTATAAGCATATTCTCAGATTGATTTGGTCCACCACTAGCTGCACCTCCACTAGCAGCTAACTCATCGTCACTCGCATTCAAGAGACCTGGTTAGATTGGATAGGAGTTGGCATTAAGATACGTTGTAATGCCATGCATCAGTTGACAAAGATAGCCACTAAAAATTGCATCTTACCTTTAAGTATTTTATTCTCTGAGCCACCAGGTCCAGAACCAGTCATACCTCCCACAGCTACTGTAGCACCGCCACCAGTTGATGAACCCCTTGACAATAAATTCCTTAATCGGTCACCTTCTTCTTGTTGCTGTTGATTAGCTTGTTGTTGTTGCTGCTGCTGTTGCTGTCCAGCCGCCGCAACACCCCAAGTAGCAGCTAAATTTGGTATTAGTGGTGAATCTGGACCAACATTTGGTATACCCGCTTGTGTTGTAGAATTACTACTTGATTGTCCACTTGCAGAAGAATCCTGCTGTCCCTGTTGCTCCATTATAATTTCACTATCATTTGGCCATGAGAAATCAGTAACATAATCATTATAATCTGTGCTCCCGGCATGTAATGAGAAAGTTGCAAATTCTGGCGGTGTTTCGGTTGGGTTTGAATTTGAATTGTTGTCTACAAGCGTAGCTATAGATGTGGTTGTAGTGGATTGAGTTTGTGGGACGGAAACAACGTGCGGAGAATTTAGTGGGGAGTACGCTGGTGGGGGTTGCTGTTGCTGCTGGGGTGGTGATAAACCATTATTTGATAGCTGTGAATTCGGGGAAGTTGAGGTAGCTGATGATCCACCAGGACCATTATTGGATGGAGATCTGTATAGTGGAAATTAAATGAAGGTTATAAAGTAGTCGAATCATATGGAAAAGGATTTGAATTGAATATTCTGAATTCGAAATAGAAATCGCACTTACCCCAGCATCGTATGTGTAGCCATAATAAAATCAGGTTCAGTATTTGGATTGAATGCAAAAAATTTAGATTTAGTTTGTACTTGAACATAAGAATCACCCAGACGGAGACGATACAGTGAGGAAGTCGAAGAACCCATTGTTAAAGTTTCTTTTAAATGTAAATTTAATTTTGGTACATCTTGTGCATGAACTAAGTCTTGTAATAGACAACCAACTAAATCCTGTATTTGAAGGGTGAAATATATTAGAATGTTGAAAAAATGTACTTTTGTAAATGATTCAATTACAAATTGTCATTAAATAATGATTTTATTGTACCTACCTTCGATATAAGCACCCGAACACTAGCTCCAAGTCCACTAGTATCAATACCAATTAACCTGCCATCAGTTAATAATTTTGTTGTAAACTGTTCAACAGGTCCTCCTGGTGGACGTTCATTTGGTGGTAATCTTCTTGCAATACATACAAGACAATTTTCATCTGCACCTGGATGGGGTGTTAGGATAGCAGATATTTGCATGTTTTCATATGATGCTGGATCTGTAGATAATTCTGATTTTAAGAGTAGTCGGATGTTGAATGAACGCTTTGGTGGGATAACATTTGGGGAGGCTGAGTTTCTGGTGGGTGCTCCAGTTGAACCAGATGGGCTTGGGGGTGGGAGGATGTGGGAGAGGCTATTGCCTGCTGATGAGCCAGCTGGAGAATGTGGGGGTGGGAGGAGAGCAGCAGATGCACTAGGGGGTGGCGGGGTTGATGGTGGGAGGAGACCTGTTTATAAAATTGAAAAAAAATTAGCAAGCAATTCAGTTAATTCTGGGTTCTAATTAATTAATAAATTAATTCACAAATAAATCCAAAATAACTTACCAAATATAGGTAATAGACTTGATCCAAATTTAGTATGATCTCCATGATGTATAATATTATAAATTGAACCATTAGCCAAGTCAGATTGTTTCCAATTAATAAAACTTTCAACATTTTCGCTAACATATTCAATTCGTCCTTCAGTATTAACAACAAAGAGAAACCCATCCAAGGCTTCTAATACTAATGGACATAATATTTCATTCGCCAATACAGTTGTGGATGAACTAACTTCTCCTTGTTGTATTACAGAATTGACTTCATCTTGTTTTATACGTCTTATTTGATTTACAGTTTCTTGTAAAATTGCACATTTATCCGGTTTTACACTTAGAGATGCAGACATATCGGCGATTGATACTGAAATTAATTCAGCTAATTCTTCAATATATATATTTTCTTGCTCACGACGACGCTTTTCATTCATACACTTGTTTCTGTTGAATTAGAAAATCAAGAAATTATGTTAAGTTAGGCTTAGGTTTAGTTAGGCAGTTTGGCTATGCGTGCTTAAGTTCTGGTTTCATGCTTATTCGTAGTTGACATGTTCGTTTCAACCAATCTAAAGAATAAGTACCAACATCAGTGCCAGTGGCATGGCACTTCGGCATCGGAAACTAATGCGAATTTTAAACCTTAGTGCCAGGAGGTTTCTTTTTTTTTAAATAGGCAAGTACCAAAGTACATTTCTTAATGCAGATTGCACTGAAAACCCATGTACATGGTGCATGCAAGCTTCTCTTCTTAACTGGAAATAATGGTCACCCAGGTTTCTTTTAACCTATGCACCATGCGCGAACAGTGCATGAAGGTTTCTCACTAAAATGAAGACTCATGTGCATGCGCATGAAGGGTTCTCACTGAAATGGCGACCCATGCGCATTTGCATGAAGGGTTCTCACTGAAATGGCGACCCATGCGCATGCGCATGAACGGTTCTCACTGAAATGGCGACCCATGCGCATTTGCATGAAGGGTTCTTGTTCTTATTGAAAGTGTTCTCAAAGTCAAGGTTTTCCTGAAAACCCATGCGTGCGCAAGGAGCCGAGGCTTCTCACTGAAATCAAAACTGAAAGCCTCTGAGGATGAAGATTTTTCACTGAAATTAAAACCTAGCACACGAAGGCTTCACACTGGAAACCTGTGTGCACATACAACATAGGTTTCTAGCTAAAAACCAACGTTAACTTGACTCTTCAGTTCAGGTTACGGTCCAGTTTCTCAGCGAATATTTATTAAGGTCGGGATCGGGAGTAAATTTCGATTTATTGAAAACCCATATAGGTTTGGATGTTTTACAACCGGAAACTGATAACTGATTGTGTTTTAGTTTTAGCCACTTAAGAGCAGAGTGAGAGACTGATGAAAGCTCAAACGCGAAACCCAAGAGTGTTTAGCCCGTTATGAGGTTTCAAATTATTTTTAATTCGAAGAGAGTAAATAGATTTGATTTCGTATATTTTCACACAGATCGTTAGAGTGGGAGGGGTGGCTATATGGGTTTATCGGATATGGATTTTAGAGCTACTAGGACCGACAGCCCTCCTGGATTCATCTTACTGATTGATTTGATAGTGTGATTCTATTGCTAAATACCCTATTTACACTGACACAAGTACAAAGTAAGACGGAAAGCCACACAAGACAATGAAGAGTAGGCTTTTGACTCCTGCTCCTGCCTCAGTCGTGGCTTGCCTCGAGACGAGAAGAGACTTAAATCAGATATTATCTAGGTGCGTCAGCGGGTTACCTATTCTGTCACCTATATTGAATTCATTATTTAATTATAATCAGCGACCTTAGCATGCGATTAGTTTAGACAGTAGATTTCAATTTGCAATTTACCAATTACAAATTATAAGCTGTAAATCATAAATCATATACTTATTTACTATTACTATGTATTAAATGGTTACTTATTTTAATAATTTAAAACCAGCTTACATTTGACTCTGTGGTTTAGCATCAGACTTTCTTTTCTTCTTATTCCCACCTCCAGTTCCGCCGCCAGGGGCGGAATTCCCACCACTACCGTTTCCACTGCCACTAGTCGACATTATTAAAAGTCTTCCTAATAACCAAACTACAGTGCACTAATAACATTATACGACAATTGAATAGAAGCTTAAATTATTCAATGCTGCAATATTACACAATCAAATTATAGAAAATTAAATTGTCAATGTCAATTGTGTAACTTAATTGAATTACAAGTCACGTGCTCTCCGATGTATGAGTTGGACACAATGAAATTAATCAATTGTAATTTACTTTCGATTTACTGGACGGTTGACGGTCAATGCTTTTAACTCTTATAACACACGTGACATGTGACGTGACACCAAAACACGAGTGACGACTATTTGATGTCCAATTTTCCGATAGTTTTTTTTTTCTATTTGAATTTCCAAATTATTTCTTGATGAAAACACGTCGGGACTTTCTTAATTCTTGTTTGACTTCTTGAAAAATATAAGGTCAAAGGTCTTCCAATTTTATTTTTTAAAATATATAATTAAGAATTAGGCCCCGCCGCTTCCTTCGCTATGCCGCTGCTGCTGTTCTCGAATACCTAGGTTGTTGTAAATGTGTGTGTAGCGTAATGTGCCCACCACCAGAAGGAATAGCCTCCATAGCACTTTTTTTCTGTACCACCTACCCACTTCATATACTCAGACCTGTTATATAACCAAAAAAGAGCTGGTCTATATCTATTTGAGTGCTCAATGCTAAGGAAAGGTTACGTTGGTATAGGCCAGCCATTATGCTAGAGAAGCATAGCAACGAATTTATATAATGGACAGCAAATGCTCGTCTGTTTGTTTGTCCAAGCTTTTAATTTATTTAATACCTATTTCAGATAGTTTCTGAAGAATTGAAGTAAGCAAGCCTTCAATCTGAAATGCGATCCTGTGTTAGCCGCTTATAAATAAATGAAATTTGACTTTTATGGTCATTAAAGCAATTTGTTTTCTGTTAGATCGCGCACGGAAAATTGAAGGCCTAAAATTAAGGTTACCGGCATAATTTCTTGTATTTCTAAGACGAGTTTTTAGCGATATATTTTCTTAAACATGCTGCGACAGTGCAATCAACTACCAAAATAGTTGAATTGAATTAATTTTTATATCCATTTATGCTATGTGGCGTTTCTTAATTTTTTTTCCATTTTGGCAAAGCACAGGTCGAAATTGCCAAAATTTGATGGACGTTTATATTTTTTAGTAAATTTTTAAGCGGACTGGGACTAGGACTAGACGCTACGCGACATAAGCATACGACCTACTTGTCTTGTCCACGATGTCAATGTCCTATGTCCAGAGCTGCTAACTGAATTATGCAGGTAAAATTAATGGTGAGATCTGTGAACTATTGGGACCAAGGTTTTTCGAATGAAAAAAACACGGTTTTTAAGCGAGAAATACACGGTCGTCAAGGAACCTTGATTAGGACTGTACGTATCAGCTCTAAGCTCTACTATGCATTGACCCATACAATATAAATGTGACACGTATTCTTCGGTTTAAAACTCTGGAATGACATGATCACGCTTCAAAGTGATATAGCGAGTCCGTTTTCCATTTTCATTAACTTATAAATGCGGCACCTTTGATTTGATATACTTGTAATTTGCATTCGATATTTAAGCAATGAATTGATTTTTGCCTTGCAAGACCCACTCAATGTGAATCCGCTATGGAACATCAACTCAATTAATACTTTGCATATTTACGTCGAGTATTTGGAATGAGCTAGCTGCTAGCTTATTAAATGGGAAACACAAATTAAAACTTGTTATTTATAATATAAAGTACAAAGCATATATCGGGGTTCTTCTAGTCCAGGTGAACAAAAAAACCCTTTAGTTACAGGATGATGACGTTGCACAGGCAGGCAAAGCTAGCAGATTCATATAGCAGAGAAGAAAGAGTTAAAACACTCTATAAAATCCGTGTTGCCCAACGGCAGCTTGCAAACCATT